>NNCF01126123.1:195849-254912 GCA_002313205.1 Laupala kohalensis
ATATATATATGTCATTAGTCTTGTACATTTGTAAAATGTCGGTGGTATACTCCTCACCTTGTCAATCTTTCTGTTCCAAACTACAAAAACCAACTCCTGATTTGAGGCGTGTAACTGATTTAAGATACCCTGACGAAGACACTGATCAGTGTTGAAACGTTGGAGTAAATAAGGTGATGTGTAATATGTGAACTAGTTTTGATTGTCTATAATATTTAGCAACCGCATACCCTGTTTATATTATATAATATCAGGACAATCAGTAAATAGGAAAATATTATTCATAAAAATTTATTGAAGCTTCCTCGTCAGCAATTTTCTGGATATAAATTTACAATAAAAATCTGCTATTTATTTCGCCTTATTTCTTAAAGATCTCATAAAACCTTATATTGGCATCAAAAAATTAAATGATTTGTGCTTTGTTTTTTATAATGCGATCAAAATTGCTTTTCTACGTCGTTCCGCTCCGGAGAAAATGTTTCAGAAAATTTACATAATTTTTTTTTCCTTATGAAGGTTTTTAATATTCTGAAATTCTTTAGTAAATTAGTTTACTGTCCTCCACGTCGCCATACGCAGTTTGTAACTTTTTTATAATAAAGTTTATTTATTTATTTTATATCACACAAAGAAAACAACTTTGTTCATCACGTATCGCAATCTGGTGAAGATAGTATTACGTACTTTTAAGAAACCAGATGTTAACGTGACTCCTTTTTGAAATCCGCCTAAAATTCCCGATTTTTCGTTCCAGTCTTAATTAAAGTATCGTAATATATTTAATAAAATGTTGTTCAATTCCGTTCTACGCAGACACATTTTTGTTTAATTTGAGATATTATTGAGCGCTTTGTGCGTGGGTCATAGCTCCTGCTCGAACTATAGCTAGAACTACGAGGTTTCCATCGCCTACACAAGACCAACATCGGTTCGGTATCACAGCCTGGTGAACCAAAATTACTACTTCCCTATTCCCTCCCCCAAATCGTACTGATCCTCGCCCTAGGATTAGATAAATAAATAAATGAATGTATAAATAAATAAAATGAACTAATTGCTCTTTGATCAATTTCGGTTTTTGTACACCAAACAATAGTTTTTCTTCTGCATTTCAGCACATTTTAATTTTATTACGACCAATTTGAATAAATCATATGGTAGCATACCCACCACACTGACGAAAAAATTTCATAAAAAGGAATTGATATACCAAACAATACTCTAGATATAAATGTCCTTGCGTACGCCAATCTTAGTTGCGCCTCTGATATTCTCATATTTAACCTCCTTAATAGGGAGGAACGAAGGCTGTTGTTCGCCGATCGGCCGTCCGCAGAAAAAAATTGCAAGTCATTGATTCTATGTCTAACTAAACGGAATTGTATCCGAATAGTTGAGTTATTTACGTCTATTATCATCAAATCGTAATTCTTTTGCCGAAACTTTGCGAGTGAAGTACAGAGTCTTTAAAAGGTCGCAAGAGTTTATAATTTAGTTGTATTCAAAATTGCGTGAATACTGGAATCACACTGCTACAATACGCATTTTAAATAACTTTTCTCTCCTTTTGTTCAAACAAAGTTGAATGGCAAATTGTTCTCACAATTCGCGGTAACCTCACCGCGAGGTAACAGCAAAACATTCAGCATTCAGCAAAACATAATTAGTAAAGTTGAATGACTTGTGAATTATAAAAACATTTTCCTGTAAAGTTCCTGTTTAGTTTCTTCTAAACATAAATTAATGTAACTCTGATAATTGCCTCAATTAAATTTTGGATACATTTAATTTTGTTAGTTCGTAATTTCGTAAACTCGTAATTTCGTATAATCGTAATTTCAGCGTGTCGTGTTCAGTCAAGTTTCTTCTGTTCTTTTCACTGAAAGTTGGGTCGGTTTGTTTAGATCTGAGATACCGAAGTCTCCATGAAATTTTGAAATCTGGGGGACAACATGGATAATATAAATTGGTTGGTTTATGGAGACCGAAGAATGTGTTGAAATTCCTATCTCCTAACATTAAACTCAAACCCACCTGACATGTATCATTGCGCACGCCAATGGACTAAAGGAAAATATTTCCAATACTTCCTGAGATAGGTGTATTCATGAATGAAATTCAATTACCTCATTTCGTTCATTGCCAATTACCCGATAAAATCATTATCAATATTCCGATGAGTTAAATATCGGCGACGGCAAGAACATCGTAGGAAAAAATCCAAGCATAAAAAGACACTCACGTAAACATATCGAGCGACGCATGTAGTCCAGCATGTGAGGTCATAACGCCCTTTGGGAGTCCCGTGGAACCCGAGGAGCAGGCGATTATTGCGACAGCAGCTCTCATATCAGGCGCTGGCCCAGGAAGCACGGTCGCCTCGTCTGCAATGCAACAACTATAAGAATGATTCGTCTTGTTCACTATCGAAGAAATGAGAACTTTTTGAAATTGTTTTTAGCAGAGAAATACGACTGCATTGTGATAAGACGCTACAGAACATTTGTCAAATTATCCTTACATGAGACAATCAAATGAATAGATATATTACAGTTTTAAAAAAGAAACAAAAAATTATCATTATATCCATTGTACTTTTATTTTTATTTCCTTATACTGTTATATTTCTGTGCATTTTATTGAAGGTCACTAAAGATGGCATTCTTAGTTGTTAGAAACAGTTTTGATACGATTAATGAACTATGTCTGTTTTGACTATAATTTTAATTTCAAGTTTGTTTTCAATAAAGTACAAAACCATTATAAGTTACGATCTCTTTTTAAAAATAAAAAATAAAAATCAAAGAATGTGACAATTCTATTATCTTCCCACCAGTTCCTGTTTGTATATACTTCTGATGGGTTATATGTTTTCAGTTTCTTTGAGGAGGTTTATGCAATTCATGTCTTTACTCCACAAAATAAAGCCCAACATTTTCCCAGACTCCGATACATAAATTTTAATTCTCCTCACCGTGTCCGTAATTTTTTCCAACATGACAGTTAAAAAATGAAAACTATTGGTTACTAACCGGCAGTAAGAAGTGCGTTCCAGTCAGGGTTGTCGTCCATGGCAATGACTTGAGGCGCGGGTTGCATTTTAGATGATTCCAGAAGATCCTTTATGTGTGGAGCCACTTGAGGTATTGCTATCACCAGCCGAGGTGACATAAGCTCCAGCAGCCGACGCAGGTCCCCTGTGGCACACCAAAGAACAGTTCCGTTATACTATCTTCGTAACATTCAGGTTGCTATTTTGCCTCGTTGTTTGTTCTTTCTACTTGTTATCAATAGTTAATTGTAATAGCTCGTAACGGCTCACGCTATATGTATATTTTTTAACAAAATCGATATTTCTCAAGAATTGTAGGAAAAGAATCAGTTACCGTAAAACATTTCGTAAATTTTGGTTATTTTAACTTATGATTTCTTCGCACACATTTCAATCTACAGTTTGTTCACAACATGTGAAGTACGTCATATAAAATTATTTAAAACAAGAAAGTATGCAAACATGTATACTTAGTAAATGGCATAGAACAGTATACTAGGGAAGAATAATTACAGTTGAATATTCATGTACCTTTTTATTATTATTATTTTGTTATATTGAATTGTGTTACCTTGATATCATATGATCGTCTAAATCTGTGTTTTCTTTATTTACTTGAAGTATGTCACTCTATTACGTAGAGGTTCCTTTCTACCAGTTGTGTTCCGAAGTTTGAAAGTGCTGCCAGAGAAGACCGCAGCAGTGCACACAACCTCTTTGAACAATACCGAAGTCTGATCCCGATCATCGCCGCCCCTTACAGTCCCGTCACAGTGCACGCTAAGCTTAACCGCCCGGGTTCGAGTCGCGGTCTGACGTAATGTTCATCTAGCCTTAAACAATACAAACTTCCCATCTCGAGTAGGTACTAGGAAGATGTAAGTTCAATATAATTATTGTTACACATTATATGCGAGACGAACCGAGATATCAAATAACCATGATACTGCTTTGACTAAAAAAAATGGTAAATCGTGACAATATCACATACTGCATACATTACTAGTTCGTAATTTCTTAATATCAAACTACATGTCTCTCTCCTCACAAATACTTTTGGAATCATCCAACAACAATTTATGCAAAACAAGAAAATTTATTAAAAATTTCTAAAAAGCAATTATCCTAAGCGTGACTTTGTGCATTTATAATGTCTGATTCTTCGAAGAACCACAGTAAACAGTGAGTATGCTGACCATCGTCAAAGCGCGGGTTGATCGGTGCAAATGTCGCCCCTGCCAGCAACGTGGCGAGGAACATGGGGCCGTACTCTGGATGCACGGCGCACAAGAAACACACTGTGTCCCCAGGAGCCAATCCCCAAGACACTAGACCTCGAGCCAACTGCCGCGCGTGTTCTAGATGTGCAGACGCTGTCCATTGCACACCACCCAAGCGCTCCGGATACACCTGCAGCACACACAAGAGGAACAAAATTATTGACTGAGTACAACTGGAATGAGAGAAATGTTGCTGAGTCACGGGGCGGCATTTTTGCCTGTTGTTTGAAATCTCCGCCAACTGGTGGACCATTGTCTACAGTCACTGTGGTTGGACGACTCATTTCTCATTAGTCTGGGCGATGATGAGCTTCTCTGACCTTTATTTCGACCAATACTCAGAATTCTATTGGTTTTATCGGGACTATTTTGAACTACTATTGATTTTTCTGTATTGGAATTACGAAAATGGTTGTGCGCATATAGGGGAGGGTGAACATACGTGAGAGTCATATTTGATTCCCGTCACTATTAGAAATAAACAGCGTATTGACCACAACTCATCAGTAAATCAAATTTTTACTTAATAAAAAACATGTCTCTACGTGCATGCAATCGAGGTGGTTCATAATGCAAATTACTTTTCTGTTTTGTAACTTTTAAATCTTTTTAACCGCACGGGAGGTTTAGGAATAACATTTTAACTAATTTTTTTATTTTGTGCTATTAAATTTTAAAAATTTTGTTGGGTAAAGTAATGTCTCAAGGGAATAATCGTTATTGTCACCATATTCAATCACCGTAGTTTGTCTTGACCTTCAGACCAATATATGGAAAATACGGAAATTGGAAAAGGTTCTGGTGATGAGATTTGTTCAATAATAATTACGTACGCGCCAACGTTTCGAAGTGGATTAGTTCATCAGGGCTAAAGAATTGGAATGCACAGTAGTTTTGGAAATATTACAAATATGATACATAAATATTAAAATGTGCATAAATGAGTATTTAAGTAAATTTTAATATCTTTCAAAGGTTATGTAATTAGAAGAATTACAATTTTAAAAATTTATACTTTATTAATTTTTCCATTGTATAGATTGAAGTTTATAGATCAAGATAAACATGAATGGCATGTTCCTGTTGCGAGTGGCATGCTCCGGAGAAGAATATTTTAGGTTCCAGGAAAAGTTCTACAACATGAAAGATGGATAGGCAATGGGTTCCTCAATTGTGAATGTAGTGACATATGACCTCATCAAGTAAATGATTATTTGATGTAAGTTTCTCGTTCATATATGTTTTGATGGTCGTCCCAACAAGAATCTACAAGGTCTGTCCAGTAAGTAAGGCAAATGTTTTATTTCCTTTGCTTCTATTGGTCGTAGCGCGTTTGGATTGGTTGGGTTGGGTGGGGGAGGCTTCCGCTATCCAGCGCTACCAAGGTCAGTGTGAACCAAGTTCAGCGAGCGTCAAGATCATTGTTTTAGTGTATTCCAGTTTACTGCCCGTGTCACGGCGCCCGTGTGCGAAATTTGTTGATCACGAATCGTCGATTGAGTGTCCTGATTGTGGAAACTTGAAACCTTCAGAAAACTACGCTGGCGTGCGGGAGAGATTGAGAAAAATGGTCATCCGCACGAGAAGGGAGATCGCCGCCAAGACAACGCTTCCAGACACACTGCTCAGCACTTTCGAATGTTCCTGGCCAAGAATAACTTTGCAACACTGCCGCAGCCCTCGTACTGTCCGGACCTTGCCCCGGCTGACTTTTTGTTCCCCAAGATCAAAAGCGCCTGAAAAAACTGTTTTGGGACGATTGAAGAGATCCAAACCGCCGTGACGAAGGCCCTTGACGAGGTATCCGAAGACTCCTTCCATGACGCGTACCGTCCATGGAAGAGTTGCTGGAAAAAGTGTGTAGATGTCCAAGGGAACTTTTTTTCTAGAGTTTTAAATCTTGCATAAATTTGTCTAAAAAATATATTTGCCTTACTTACCGTACAAACCTTGTATGACATTTTAGCGGATAAGTTGTGTGGTTTTAATAAAAAGCTGAGAATTACCAATGAAAACTAAACTGGTGGACGATTACAATTTTTGGATCTATTGTGAATCAGATATTTGAATGGGTGACTTAACATGCATTAGTAGTGGAGAACCATTCGATCGGACAGGAATCTAAATTTTATGAAGTACACGGGTATTTATTAACCATTTGTAATTTTTCCAAAACTGTCCTCCTTTCCCATACTCCAGGCCTGATGAAGTACTAACACTTTTAAACTTTAGTGCATTCGTAACTATTATTGAAACAGATCTCATCTCAAAAAATGGGTTTTAATTACTTTAATTTGCATGCCCTGTTTTATTTAGCTCGTTTTGTATGGAATTGGTTTACAAATAAAGGTTGCTTTCCTTCTAAGAAATGTGTACTTTTATATTTGGGTATTAACACCCCAAACGCACTAGGCCAATCCGAAAGATTCAGCAAAAATCAATATCCAATCAATGACCAAATTAAGTTATTACTTTTAATATCACAGTGCTTGGGTGCCAGATATCAGGTTGTTCCACGGATGGTGTACTATGGATTATCCCTTTGAATTTGTAAATTCTGCTGGATATAAATTCGACGCGCTGTAAGGGGCAAATAATAACCTCTGTCCCAACCCAAGAGCTCATAATAAACAGTGTCCTGAATAGGTTCCCCGTCTGAATACATAGTCGAGTCCACTCTCTCGTCCTGACTCGACCATCGCCCTATAAAGGGTTCGCCTCGTCTCGTGATTGCATGGGTGCCCCCCTGGCACTTTATATGCACACAACACTCGATAGTCATGGCATCGATCCTCAGAGTGATGCAGGTGTCGAGGTGATCGATTTCGTTACTTCACAGGTTTTTACTACATGTTCCATAACGAAATCCCCTTCAAAATAAATAAGTCAGTAATCGGGAAAAGGACGAGTTTTATTCTATTAAATTGGATCAGAAACTGAGTGCTCGTAACAAGAAAAAGAACATATAACATGAAAAAATATTTCGGTGTCAACGACAGTAGGACACGTCAAATAGTCTGCAATTCCTGAGAATTTAGTGTCAGTTCAGTTGCCTGCAGCACTCACGAATTTGAGTTGTAGAAATCTTCAAGTTTCACTCCACAAAGTTCAATCACAATGTACATATGCTGCAGTAATGACACTTAGTCGTTTGACAGATCTCAGCTCGGGTAGCGAGGGAAGACGTCTCGGTCATCCGTGAGCCGGCTCGTGGCAGAGCGATACACGGAGCTCCTCTCAGTAGGAGATCTCTAGTCAGAATGAATTCCAGCTGTGGTCAACAAAATAATTTCACCTTGGTAACCTTCCGATTCGTCGAGAGAATCCTTTGTCGCTGTTCTGGAACCTTCCTAACAACGTTTGTATTTCTTGTCAATAAGTCTTGCCTTGACATTCTAGTAAGCTCCAAACAACATCATTTCTTATCTAGGAACGTGTGCACATCTGTCGTTCTTTGGACGTTCGTTTGTCTTGCGTTCGGTATCATTGAACACAGAATATCTTCCGTGTGATAACATGTAATATACATTCAAGTGTTGCCAGTGATAATATGTAGCATATTGTGTTACTACTACACAGGGCGTACTTCAGCTCGACAGATCCTCAGGTAGAAGGATAACTTCACCATTAAAGTCGACACTTCCTTAAGGATTAGGTCTACGCCGGTCTACCTGTGCCCGTCCCGTGAATCCCCAGTCAATGGAGCCGGTGGGCAGCTCTTTCAGTAAACGATTTGACTGTACCACAAAAAAAATTCAACGTATTTGTGATGTTATAGAATGATTGAAATCTACGCTTAAAATGATGAAAAATGATACCGAACACGTCCTTACTGGCATCAAATTATCAAATTTGACAATTAATCCAGTAATTAGGTGATGAAAAGAAGCATGTCAAGAAATAAAATGTTTTTTCCGTTTCAATATTATTTTAGTTTTTCGCCTATAACTCTAAAACAACGCATTTTTAGAACAAAATATTTTTGAACAGAAAAAATTTTCATTAAATTTCTAACAAATTACATTCCGTACCGTTTTGTCCGTAGGCGAACGGAAAATGCTAAAGAGCATGATTAAATTGACAAAAATTTTACAATGGATTTAATTAAATTATAATTGGAGAACTACAAACTTTTAGAGAAAATGTCTTCATACGAAAATGAAATACATTAAACGTCCTACGAAACGCGTTATCCTGGATATTTTTTTCAGACAATCTGTTTATCCTCTTCTATGCGTGGAAGTTTTGTCGAAGAGTCTATACGTATTATTTAATTGCATCAAATAGTGTAGTTCTGATTTTTTGATATGTTGTTTATGGTCAAGTTCTGATGAGGAACCGAAATTTTCGACCTCGACCAAAGTACCAGAAATAAAAAAGAAACAGTAAAATTTCAACATTTCTCAGTTTGCTTGAATTTTAATTTAAGCAATGGGTTTTAGAAATAAAATGCTAAGTCATTTTTTTTTCAGTTCTGTGAATTTACAAGAGTTAAAAACCAGAATATCGAACCTTATTTGGACCACAGACACCATGCAACGAAAAAAGTCCACGTTGACTATTACATAGATGTGTACTTAAGTTCAACGCGCACAAGCGGATAAACAGATTGTCAGAAAAAAATACTCTGAAAAACTCATTTTGTTGGACGTTCATTTTCGTATAAGGACGTTTTCTCTAAAAGTTTGTAGTTCTCGAATTATAAACAAAATACGGGAAAAATGTTTTTTGTTCCATTGTACAATTTTTGTCAAATTGCATCGCGCTCTTAAGCCTTCTGTTCGTCTGACGACAAAATGACACAGAACATGATTTGTTGGAAATTTAATATGACATTATTTAGGTACAGTGCTGTTTCGTTCTAAAAATGTTTTCAAGTTATAAGAGTAAAACTGAAGAAAGAGCATTTTGGAAAATCTTAGTAATTTATTTTTGTTTGAGTTTATTGTTGAAATCTGATCCTTTCTCCTTCTTGTATTCCTGGTAATTTTTTTAAATTAAAAAATATCGAGCTACTGCTAAAAAGAATAAATTTTATTTGACCATGATGAATTCTTTATAATATTAGAGAAGCATCTGATATATTTTATATAAAATAGCTAACAACAATAAAATATAAAACGTACTAGGATATTTTCTCTCTAAGAAACATACAGTGACTCAATTTGGAAACTTAAATCTATTATTCAGAGAATTGCTTGAGAATTCTAGAATTCTACAAACATCAGTGGTGTAGAATTTTTTTATACAACTTGTTGTTATATTCTTATATTATATATATTTTGTTTTTATATTTCTTAATTTTATGTGTCGACCTCCGAAAACATGTGAGCAATGGCGCTCTTGTAGTAAACACCCGCATATACATTACTAACAACAGAAATTCAACAATAAATGAACAATTCAAGAGAAAACACCCTAATTATGAAGATAAAAGAAGAACTTTCATGGTTGAAACAAATATTTTGACGAAAAATCGAAGTTAAATCTAAGCTTTCTTAGCGGCTAAACTTTTCATTTTTGACATTCAGACGAATAACCAAACCTGCTGTTACAAATATCTGTCTTATTGTTTCATTCGTATCATAAACTGCATAAAAAGCACATTTCATGATTTAGAAGGAAAGAAATAATGTGTCAGAAATAAAACCGGAGCCAAAAAATTCTCCAAAGCCTAAGTGTTTGGTTCTAAAACCCGAATTTAGAACCAACGCATTTACTATACAAATACGATAAACAAAATAATTGTTTTCCTTTCAATCATGTTTCATGAAAGCATCGAGAAAATTATTATTGGAATTCTACGCACATTGTTCTCGGAATCAGAGTTTCCCTAAACTGATATATTCGTCAAATTTCGCGACCGAATATTTTTCACGATTACAATACTTTTTATATACTGTTAACAGAAGCTTAAAACTCAATAATGTCATAAATACGTAGTGTTTGAGTTCATTTTTATTAGAATTATGCGTAGAATTCAAAATATTTACGATTATGGGAATTTTAAAAAAATGTTTAATTAATTGCACTTTAAATAACTCTCCAGTAAGTGCCTCATGAAATCCATTGCCGGCACGTCGGTCGTTGACATGAGGGGGCGCGGCGAGTGGCAAGCCATTAGAGCAGGTAGAATCTGTCGAGTTTGATGCTACCCAAAATTTTTAATCCCTAGCCCGACTTTATGATCATCAGGAAGTGTTGAGTTTAAGAACTCCGGTGATGCACCGCACTCTGCTCAACTTGCACTGTACCCTTCACTATCTTGAGGAATATGGTCCTTTCCACACTGTAAACTCGGTTTTCCTCATTGCACCCACAATTCGTGAATATTTCAGTCCAGATGTCGAACATATTGGTTACAGGAATATTTTTAAACGGTACAAATAAAATGACAGTGTCGCTGTACTCTGCGCCTTCACTCACGACGCCGCAGCTGCTTTTTCTGATGGCACCGTTTTGCTCACCACTGACTATGTCCAAGCAAATTCAACGAGAAAACTTCGAATAGGAAGTAATAAAATAGTTAACTGGACCAAGAAATGTAAAATTAAACTAAAGAACTGAAATCAACACATGTTAAAATCACCAACAAGAGCATAGCAGAACCAACGCATTTATCAACGGTACAATAGTCCCTTGTGCGTTAAATGTACATCGGAATAACACGCGATGACAAGTTGAAGTGGAAGGAACACGTAAAGATAAGAAAATAAGAAATAATTTTTTTTTAAACAAGCTTTTATTTAAGCGATGTACTAAAACGAATAAGTTAAGGTTTTTATTAAAGTAATTCAATGTCAAATGCTAATACCTCCGTATATATTTCACAGTAGTAGATCCTAATAAAAATAAACGTACTTACTATCTTTATCGCTGAAAATGATTTCATATTCTATGTTGAATTATTTGTTATAAGAAGCGTTGTCGCGCGAAATATTCATAAAAGTGGATACCAATTAATTTCATTGGGCAGTGACGGGTTAATAAGTACTTTTCGAAGTATATATATTTTAATTACGATTCGCGCAACACGTTTCTTGAAAACAAATGATGTAATATTTTATATTAAATTATTATCAAGGAAAAGAGTGTATTACGTTTGCCGCGTGTAAATCCGAATTCGTGTATTCGCACTTGTGCACATTGAGGGACATTTTAACCGCGCTATCTCGCAATGATGCTTCGGAGGAAAAACATAAAAACTTTTCTTGTAGTCAATTTCATGATCTATAAAATTTATAATAACTAAAATCGAACAAACGGATAAAAGCCATGTGGAATATTGTTAAAAATTACACGACAACTTCTGAAAACCGCGAAGAAAATGTTTCTTTACTAAACGATGGCAAAAGCGTAACAAATCGCAAATTTGTTTAATTCTCACTTCTCAGAAGTTGGTAAAATTACGAACTCAGTATATCCAAATCAATGTCCTCCAATTATATCCACCCACGTACCCAATTCTATGTTCACTTCCAAAACTAATGCCAGTGCAGTCATGAGAATCATCAGCTCATTAAAAAACAAATTTTCAACAGGCGCAGATGATATACCTGAGTTTATTGTTAAATTTTTGTCCCATGCTGTATTAAATCCACTCATAAATATTTTTAATAGTTCTTTATCGAAAGGGAAGTTTCTTAAAATATTTAAGAGAGCTAAAGTGAAACCTTTACACAAGAAATGAAACAAACTTAATATTGGAAATTACCGACCAATATCTCTACTACTCACTTTTTCAAAAATCGTAGGAAAATTGTTCTGTAAGCGTCTTCTAGATTTTTAATCAAAAAATAACATTCTCTCTGACGATCAACACGGTTTTAGGAAATCCTTTTCCACTACAAGCGCAATATTTTCCTTCTTAAACGATGTTACCACATCTCTAGACCGTGGAGAAAATCCTCAGGGTGTTTTTCTTGACTAATCCAAAGCATTCGATGTCATCGATCACGAAATTCTCCTTTCCAAATTGCATTCTTTAGGCATTCGTGGACTTCCACATCAATGGCTAACATCTTATTTAAAAGATAGATATCAACAGGTCGAAATATCCTATACTAAAAATAAAATACTTCAGCGTTGTCTTTCAGAAACAAAGCCACTTACTTGCGGAGTACCCCAAGGATCAATTCTCGGCCCTATACTCTTTTTATTGTATGTGAACGACATGTCATCATCCACATCAGATTGCAAAATGGTTCTTTTTGCTGATGACACTAATTTACTATGTAAACACGCCAATGCTCAAAAAGTTTTGTCTAACCTTTCGACTTGGTTCCATGCAAATCGTCTCATTGTAAACACTGACAAAACAGTGTCTATGTCATTTCACAATAGTATCACAAAATCTTTACCCCAGGTTTCTCTTTCTTTAAACGGAACACAATTAAAAACTGTTACGAATACAAAATTCTTAGGTCTCCATATTCAAGACAGCCGCAAATGGAATTGTCAGGTTGACAATCTTAATTCCCAATTAAGCAAATTATGTTACGCATTCCGAATCTAAGTTAAATTAGCAAGTCCACGTATTTCCCGTTGCGTATATTTTGGAAACGTTTACTCCCATTTACGTTACGGCATTACCTTCTGGGGTAATTCCGGTCAGAGTATTCAAACTTTCAGAATTCAGAAGAGGATAGTTCGGATAATTTGTAAATCTCACCCCCGAAACTCTTGTAAACCTTTATTCAAGGAATTAAATATCTTAACACTTCCCTGCATTTATATTTATGAAACGGTCTTGTTTGTTAAGACCGAATTACTGAAGTGCCACCCTTGCTGTATACGAAACAATCTCGTTAACGAACACAATACTCGCAATAGTAATAATATTCATCGTCCTAGAGTGTCAACCACTCTTTGCCAAAAAGGACCTTATCCTTCGGGAATCGTTCTATATAATTCCCTGCCCAAGAATATAAAAGACATTATGAAATTGAATCTGTTCAAATCAGCGGTTAAAAACTACCTCCTGCACCAGTGCTTCTACAATGTAAAAGAATTTATTGATTTTAATAAAAGTTAAATCCGTCTTGTACTTTATCACGCCATTGCTGTAGCACTTTTTAAATACCTTATAATAATTTCAAAATCTATTTTCTTGCATGAATGTGTTGCCGTATGGCTCATATTAATTTAGTTTTATGTGTACTCAACTTTGGCACGGTTGTGTACATTAATTCTGTAGCCCCATCCTGGCCCGGGTTTTTCTCCGTTTTTCCTTCGGGTAGAGGCGGATTTCTTATACAGGTTCTCTAGGCTTTGTCTAGGGGCGTGTTTATTGTAACAATAAATCGTGAATTTAGTGTTTTTTCAACTCTTATGATTTTTAAACACTATACTCAGAATAATCTATAGTTCGATAATAACTTGTACATGTAAATTTACAAACATATTTGCGTTAAATTACAAACATATTGACATTATATATGTATTATAACTCGCAGCTAACTTTTTATCTTATCTAGGAACTTTTGCTGAAATTTTTGAATCCGCCTCTGCCTTAGGGCCCTTGATCGGAATTGATGGGATGGTCCCTTGCTTGCTTCCGGAGAGTAAATTAGTTTATTGTCCTCCACGTGGTCATACGCAGTTTGTACTGTTTTGTTGGACAATATATTTATTATTATCATTTTTACGAGAAACCGTATCGCTGTAGAGATATTTTCGAAAAACAGTTTTTCGTGACCATTGACTTTCAAGAAATTTTTTAGTACAAGTGGGATCGATGGGGATTTTTGATATTTCACTTGAAATAATTGCCTTAAGATTTATACCAAATTTTATCTCTATGCGAATTTTTGTGGAACTTCGCCTTTTATCTGTCTATTTTTCCTTGGTTAATGGGCATGCATCTCCAACAAGTTTTATGAGACATCATGGAGAGCACAATAATTTTGAATACGTTTGTTTCATTTCTGTTCAATACGGAGGGGAAATTTTTTTCTGGAAACAATGAAAATATATAATTTTCAAACAAGTTTTATTATATTATCGTATAGTAATTATATTTATAATATAAAGTTATTGCACTACTTTTTACCACCAAATATATTTATTGTTTTTCCATATCTTCACAAAACATTTTAAATACAATTTTTTTCATTAATGTTGGTATATTTTTCTCTGTAACTAATGGTGATTGTAATTAAAAATGAGGATTGCTTGCAATGGAAATCATTTTTGTACGATTCCGAGTTGTAAAATATATACACCATATTCTCTGTACATTTGATTGCAAGATGAACATTATTAAAATATTCCTTTCTTTTTTTTTTGAAAGACCTTTTGATAAACTGAAATAACTTTGCTTTAATTATGTTATATAATAAAAATAAAAAACATTTCGTTCACCTGAATGACGGAGTCGCCTTTGTCCTCCAATCCTCTTTCAAGACGCGATGCCAAGGACGGGGGAGGGTGGACCCCGTAATTTGGGTAGCGATTCATGGGGCCCCTCAGTTCAAGGGGCTCCGGCGCCGGAGGGACCTCTTCAAACTCCTCTGCAGGCCCCATTATCAACTATATTTTTTTGTTTTTAGTTTTCTGGAATTCAGGTCTGGAAAAGAAGTGTTGCACAGTAACGTACACAGCCTACAGATGAAGACTGGAGAGGGTAAATGTTTAAAATAATATTAAATGCTACAAACCTTTCGAAGAAAATTCTAAATATCTTTCAAAGTAATATCAGATATTTGAATCGAAAGATGTATGAAATGACGAGGAGAGATTTATGGTATATTTATGAATTTCCACGTGAGAAATTGATTAAGTCTTACTGCATCTTCGTCTTTTTAACTAATTCTCCTGTTTTGTTGTCACCAAGATTTGAAATAGTGAGGCAAAACCGACTTGAGAATTCGAGATTGTGGTGTAGAACAGAGACCTCACGCAGCGTCTGAGACACAGTGGTATCTCGTTCATTGGTGTCTCCCTTTTGTTTTGTCAATAGTCAGCATGATTTAGGATATTTGAAAGTGATTCAGTACATTTGTTATCGTCCTCGGGTCGCTCTCAGATTCTTTCCGGCTCTTCTTCGGGGAGAGAAATGTGAGTGTGTCGGACTTTGTGTTCTATTTGTATCCTAATTAGGCATTCTTCGGAGTGGAACGTCTTTAAGCACCACACTATAAAGCAATACGTTTATCTCTAAATTCTATATGACTACAAAGCGAATTTTTTTTTTCAAGAACTAATTTGTGGTATTATACAAGCCATCAGGTATTATGCATCTATCGGGAAATAAGAATTCCCAAAAATTATTTCGCTACAAAAGGTTTTCTTTTCTTCCAATCATATATTATTATTATTATTATTATTATTATTGTTGTTGTTGTCATCATCTTAAATCATTATCATCTACATATATTTAAGGCTAATGAACATTTTTGTAAAATTTAATGAAGTGTAACGTTTTGTCTCAAATAAATCTTTCTATCGCAACTACCGATTCAAAATAGATTGCTTGTTTAAAACTTTTTTACGCATTGCATTACATTTCATTTTTGGCGTCGTCTTCACTGGGCTCGCATCAGATGCGTTGACTTTTACAAAAAAGGACGTTATTTGACGACGATGACTGTAGTTTCTTTTAATGTTTTCCTATTCATTAAGAAAAGCGTTCAAATAATTTCAATATAAATAAGTTTTTTGTCAAAAAACTGTTTCAAACTACGTGTGACCACGTATATGCTAATTTACTCTCCCGAAGCAAGCAAGGGACAATACCATCAAGGACCGAAAAGCAGAGACTGATTGAAACTTTCAGCACATTTCTAAGAATAAAAATAATTAGCTATGTGTTAACATATCAACAAATTTGTATTTAATCAAACAAAGCAATTAGTTCACAAGTACGTTTTATCAAACAATAGGTTATTCGTAAAATATTGTTTATAAATCGTAAGTATTAAAATAAATCTAAATTCGAGATAATAGCCTGCCACCCCCAAGCAACAGCCTAGAGAACCTTTTTTTTAAAGTCAGATGCCAGCAAACAAAATAGTTAATATTTATAAACGTTTAACAGTGTGGATTGGCCTCGAGCGGGCGCGCACGTTTTTCAAGTTTTCTAAATAATTTATTTTACGAGTATTTTGAATAATCTAACAGTCTAAGCAATTTTTCAGTCGAATCATAATTTTCCATTGACAATGCAACACTTTCTTCCATTCTTTCACAGCTTTTTTTTTGTTGTATATTTGAACATTTATAAATACAAATGGAATGTAAATTTGTGGCTATTGGGGCAAATAATTGTTATTGTAGTATTCTATGATTGACAACATTCCATGCATTTGCTGCGTTTTCTATTGTCGATGTGAGGCGGCACCTCGATGCCCCTTCTTGGAAATCTAATTTTATTAATGGGTATGTCAATTTATGGAGAAAATTCCTATGGCTTCTGTTGCTACCCTCCAGATTCCCCCGTAAGAGAATATGGTTGCAAATACAGCACTTCTCAAGGAGTCTCCAACGCAAAAATTTATGTAAAGAGGTACTTGAGTATAATTGATTCCTTCACAAGAAAACAAACTTCTAACATAGAACTACCTCAATACATCGTCTCTAATCTGTTCCCTCTATTGATGCACGAGGTGTGAGTGACGCAGGGTCTGAGATAACAAATTACAGTACATTTTCCCTTCCATGTAGACAGTTACAATATGAACCAAACAATAGCACGCATTCTGATGTAAGAATACATAGATGACCATCTAGTTACTCCTCAAACTTAAGAAGATGTTCCAAAAGAACTGTGCAACAGGGTGCCCACTCGAGAACTAATATTTACATTGTTATAAGTAGCTAGCATCTGAACTGGTAAATACTTTTACTGTCTATTTAAATATAAATTTTCAACAGTGCGAGACACGTTTATAATATAGTGGGAACTGAATTTGCCCCTCACCGAACGTTTAAGGTTTGTCGAGATAGCGTTGAAATTAACTACAGAAATTAATACGTGTCATATAAATCCTTTTAAGAAAACATTACTGCATGTTTCTACAAAAAATATGACATAATAAGAAAAATAGGAATATATTTTTAAAACCTTATATATTTTTATTTAAATGAACGTTCCCTTAGGTATTATTGTCTTCACTATTTCTGGAAGATGCGTAAGATTTACAGGAAAGTCATGAAGAAACAACTTGTATGAACAGAACTTAAAGTGGTCTGTTTTGCTGGAAATAATTACATCTCAACACAGGAAGGTAATTTTTGTGGATTTCACTGCGAAGACAATTCAGTAGAGAGGAACGGTTGTTAAATAGCAATGCTTCACTGATGCAGCAAAATAGCATCTAGTACGTCGAAAAACATACCAGATGTAAAAACGCAGTGAAAAATATGTTTATACCTCAGTAAATACGTCAAACACTACTTCCAAGGAAATTACACGACGAAAACACGTTGGTTAAAATTCACTAATGTGTATTTTACGTTTATATACGCAAACTAATCCTAGCGAAGTCCGTAACAGCTGCAGTAGAGATGTCTCTCATCCTAAGAATATTTCCTGTGTTAGTAAATTTTCCAAAATTTGATAAAAATAGATACCTTTGTTTAGGATCGGTGGGTCATTGTCATACATGCATACACAAATATGAAGAAAAAGGTTCGATTAGATTTTCCAAGACTATTTAACTTCATGCATCATAATTTATTATAATATGCTACAGAAATACTATGGATTTGATACACACCAATAAACTATTAATATCAAGTACAATTTATATTGAAACAACAATGGAAGAATAACTAGTTAAATGAATGGAAAACGAAAACATTTTTTTTTAAATTTTAATACATTTAACTAGGTAATGGATGTGTGTTCAAGATAGGTGAAATATTTTGAACCTTACTATATAGGAATTAACGAAATCAAAAATAACTGACGTGAATGGTCACCTTAACCATCAATACAACCCTTGGTGATGATACTAAATTATGAAAACATAAAACACAAAAGAAATTACTTAAAATAAGTAAATGTTTTAAAGGTTAAAATATTGAAATATTTTATACAATTTATACTTTAATTCATTCCTTATGCTTATTTTGACATTTTGATGAAGAGTTCAGACCAATTTGTATATTATTCGTATTTACAGTGAACATTCATTAAATGGTCTCGTTCACTAAATGTGTTTATATTTTAGCTTACGAATTCACAAAAATGCTAGAATTAGGAAGCTGATTGAGTATTTCCTTCCCTCGAGAGAACCATCCAAAATGAATATCACTGTCACTGACCTCTCTTCCAATTCCTGACATAATAGTTCTTTGTAGATGATATAGCAAAAAGTAACCTTCGAAGAATTGCTTGTAAAGACGTGAATACCTGAACTGAGAGGGAAAACCGGTTCGTCCGTGCGAAGTGGGAACCGCGAAGTTGGATGCAAGGCTGGCCGCTGTCAGATCATCGGTGAAAGAAGCGCCGCGCCGTGTGCGAACGAGCGTGGTGTCCGCTTGGAGAAGGTACAATGACTGCGATGGGGCAGGCTACTAGGTGCCGTTGTAGTTACTCGTTCACCTTCTTCCTGCCTACAGAAGAGGTTTGGCACGTCATGCCGTCACGTGACAACGTTTCTTATTGCAACTCTGGTTCTCAGAGTAGTATCTCGTGTGTTTCGAGTTGTCAGATCGAAACCAGACCAGAAAAATCGGAATGTTTACGAAATCGGTACTGAAGACTTAAAGTGAAAAATTGTTTTACCGTAGTAAATACAATCATAGGGTTTGATTTCCTTCGTTTTAAATTGTTTATTTCCCTACATATAGTCAAATCATTTTGAAATAACAAACTACATTATTAATTTACAATTCCTTGTTCGTCATGGCGTAAGATTCTCGTTCTGTTGTACATGTGTTGTATGAGTTAAGCAACTGCATTAAAGCGCTGGGCCATGATTTCCAGCAACCTAAACCGGTAAGAAGGGGTGAATGAAAGGATAAATGAGTGAATAATGATTTCTATTCCCTCAGGGGATACGGTATTACCTTGAAAAACCCTATTGAAGACTCACTTCATCTATCACGACCAATTCCATTTGGAGCACCCTCCGCTGTCCCTGGAGGTGATAATATTTAAAAACATCATATTGTCGAGCCTTTAATTAATCTTTAATCATGCCCATCGGATATTAATAATTGTATATTAATTTCATTTTATTTTGTACTAGGCAATCTTAACTATTTTGAAAGCTAGCATCATCTTCAGTGAGAAAAAAAATAAAGTCTCAAAATCCACATTAGGGTACTAATATGCATTATTGATATTTTTTGTTGTAAACGATAATATTTATTATAAACAAATACTTTTAAATAAACTATTCAACTGGCGATGACGACGTCATGGACCCAGTTGCAGTAGTATTTATTGTAGCATAACACCAACCACTAAAAAAATGCATTTGTATACAATGAAAAAAATGCATTGTATAGTATAGAACACAACAATTAAAATTAGCGCTCCTCGGTAGTGTGGTCCCGTTTTCTGCTGAACTATGAATGACCTGTAGTTTTCCCTCTCCACTGAGATCCGCGTGCAACGGCAGCAGGGAAGAAGCCGAAACTTGCTACATAAATCCCTTTGATCTTTTCCGACTTCAAGTGGAAAACTTGTAACATTGCTATACAGCAAAAATGTTTCTACATTTAGCATTTACTACAAGTTATATGTAACAGTTTGTTTCGAGTAAGTGTTGTAGGTAGCATTTTGTTACCTGTAGCAGTTTATTATGAAGAAAGTGCAATAAGTAGCAAATTCATGGAATTGTCTAGCAAATGTTACGTAACATTTGTTATAGAGCGGATTGCTACGTGGTGTAAACACGGAAACATCGCTACATAGCAAAAATTCTTGCAATATATAGCTACATATATCTTTTGAGGAAATGCTACCTAAGGCGCGTTTACACTATGAAGCAAATGCTACATAGCAAGTGTTATACAACGTTTGTAAACGTGGCTTTAAAGCTAATGTTACGTGCAGCAAAGTGCTACATGTAGCAAACTCATGAAATTTAGTAGCAAATGTTTGTTACGTGGTGTATAGCGGATTAAGACATACCAAAAGATCTATTGGGGCACAACTAAGAGAAGAACCAGGTAGAGGCATGAAAGTTGATGGTATACTTTTTTTTAACTTCTTCCAATCACGCGCTGTGAAACTGGTGTACGCGTGACTGGATTTGTACGAATACGTTTTTTCTACTTGCTTAGTTGCATGAAATGACTGTCATTAGCTGCTGTAAGTAACCTTGTGACTGAGACCTTGCACAGGGAAGATTACGGAGTTGTTCAAGACATATCATCTGGAAGTTTCTTCATAATTGTGTTTCTTCGAACTTTGAGTGTATGTTTTAGTTTTATCTTTTTTCCTTTTCGTACTATTTCTAAATGCAAAATAATATTACCATCTTCCTTTATCTTCAAAAATATTCATGTAGGTTCAGATATAAACTTTTGCCCTAAGTGTTACAGAGGAATAATTGGATATTGCTATATTGCAATGGGCATTATAGTATATTGCTATACTTTGAAAGAAGTGGACAGCAGTAAAGTTGCTTTTGATTTCTCAATAATTACCACCAACAAATAATGAATGAAAATGTAGATTTCAAGAGATGCGAGATACAAATTTTATGAAGCAGATAAGATTTTCTCAAACGAAAAGTGTTATAAAGATTACGACCAATGAAGAAGTTTTTGTTGATTTCGTTCTATAATATAATAAAATTATCATAATTTTGGAATAGAACTGGAGTTTTGAGTGAACCTTTTGTGAATTGTAGAAACTACATGGTCGATTGTCTTTGAAAAGTTCTACCATTACCATTACATTAATTTACCGGTCATAAACGCTCGTAAACTCAAGTTGAAGTATACTTTAGTTCATCTGAAATAAAAATCCATTTTCTCCAATAAATAAATAAATGCCTTTATTTGTTACGAGACTCAAACCTAAGTCTGCTCCTCTGCCCAACAACTTTGAGAAAAAGTTACTAAATTAGATTCAAGAGGAGAGTATGTATTACAGCGAAACTGCCCTAATAGACACTTCTGGATAGCAGGTATATTTGCAGTATTTCCCACCCTCATGCACTGCTTATTATTGGCCTGAACTTCCGAATTAACCCAATTCTCTCATTGCTTAACAAAGTGTACCAAACTGTCTTTGAGGAATGACAAATGATAGTAGAGCGTCAATTTCACTGGGAAAGGAGAAGAACACGAAAGCTCCGGGCGTTTTGTAAATGAAGATTCAAATATTTCATATAAAGGAGGTTTTTGAGGTAAGACTAAATTTTCTTCAATGAATTCACTTTTTTTTATACATCCAACGTTTCGAACAAATTTATTGTCTTCTTCAGGGCTTGTAATTAAATACTTTATCTAACTTCTTTAACACATAATACTTTTCAATACTTTCTATATCTCTTCATATGGATGGTTTCAAAAAATGGAAACAAAAAATTCCACGTAATAAAATCGATAAACTGTGAAATTTTATGAAAAGAATGTTGTACGAGACTTTATATTAAAATGCTTACCTTTTAGTATCATCACGAATTGAAAATAAAGTTTTTCACCTCAAAAGTTTCATTTCTACATATTTTACAAAATAAATCGAAAAATATATCACTAGCACTAAAATTGATTAGGACTTTACGCCTTTACTTGAAACTTGTAAAAGGAAACTTACAACAATTTTGTTTAATAATACCAACCCTAATACAGAGAGCTTTATTTATTTATTTTGTGGGGCTTTACAGCTCATGTCGATATCAAAGGTCATTGGAGCCCGAAAAACTTGTACAGGTAAAGAAAATGCAATTACGCACTAGGGAGAGCCAACATGACTCGCCGAATGACTGAACCATACCCACTATAAACCCTCCTGAATTACAATTCAAAACTCAAATATCAACATATCTCAAAACATTACATATATTGGGGGGGAGGAGGAAGAAAGAGGAAAATTAAAGATACCCTAGCGTCGGGATCGAAAAGTCAAGAAAGTTCATGAAAGAGAAAGGAAGGAGCCGTACACAAGTAAGTGGAAGTAATGCCAGACTCAGCTCGGGGCCCCGTGTTTGCCAAACACGTACTAGATGTAAGTCCCCTGGGGGAAGAGAGCTTTAATGATAACATTGTTAACAATATTAAAATTTCCACTTTCTCTCCAAAGTATCTCAAAAACGGACTACGATGAATTGCCTACGGTGAATTGGATTTGTGAGGTTGTGAATGCCTTTTTATGTTATCCCAGGACAATAACATGTACTTTACTTATTTCACGCATATAGAACGCTTTGAAAACATTCATATTCATCCACTAACAGTACATTTAACTTCACAATGTAAACAAGACGATGTAAACAGAAAATATTTCGTTCGCGGTAAAAGAGAGATTTTACGGGGGACATATGTTGTATCAAAATAATACGAAAAGAATATGGAACATTCCCTTGGGGACAAAAACTCCTTCAAATAACTAATTGTGGACTAACGAAGACAAACAAACCTTTACCTTATAATTACTTGGAAAACATTCGTGTTATTTTGTAACGTTATATCGTTACATACAATTTATGGAAGGTCGTTTGTTACTACTCCAATTCTGCAGCGTGTTTTGGGTGTTTACACTTCCAAACACGATGTCTTGCTTCTCTCCTTGCTCCAGGATTATTGAATACAAATTAATTTTATTGAATTAGTTAGACACAATCCCGTAGTCATTGAGCATACATTTGCTTCCCTTCATAAATGTATGCAAATATTTAAAAAATACGTTTAATTTGTTTATGCCAGTCTTTGTGATACAAAAGAAGAAAAATTCATCATATACTTTATACGCAGCATTCCGGGAATCGCCGCGTCGACGTGTTGAAAACCAACGTTTTCGGTCATCTCGCTGTGGCCTTCTTCAGAGCACTAATGATTCGCCTCTACCAATAAAAGGGTATTAATGATTCGATAATACTAGGATTCCCGCAAAGCCAACACTCATCTGACTACGGCAGCGGAAGTCTACTCTCTCATTCACTTTATATGAAGGTCATTCAAACGCAAAAATTCAGTGAGTATCGCACTCACGAGACGATAGTTTCAGGAAATTGAAATACTTTATACGCCTCTGGTGGCATTTCGAAAACTTTCGAAGTGAGAATAACCTAGTTGTTTTTTTTTTAAACTTCAATGTTCTCAAGTTCGTTTGATTGTGGTTGAGACCGTTCACCTGTCGGTAATCTCTGATACGTGGCCGCATGAGGCACCTTGAAAAACATATAAAGCTTCGTCGATGTGTTCAAGTCGCGTGGTCTGGTCTCCTTTCTTGGGTCACTTTTCTTTGAGTTCGTAGTACACAGATACTAAAAATACTTCCCATTGATTACCAAGTCGGTTGTAATCTGTCAATGTTTGAAAATACTGTTTCATGCGATCTTGAGTGTATAATAAATAAACTTGTGATGGATGGGAAGCGCTACAAGCTAGAGGCCCTGAAGAAAGCTAGTCAGGGTGACAACACAGCCCCAGTTGATGGCGCGGCAACATCGCCGTTGCGGCCGCCGACACAGCAACGCCACTCACCCCCGAAGTCAACACCTCAACAGCGCGCAGCGGGGAGAGGGGATGCCGGCGCCAGCGCGTCATCAACGAAGGAGGAGGAGCGCCGGTCACCGCTCTCACCATCGCAAGGGCGGGTGACGAGGTCAGTGGCACTTGCAGCTCAGCAAGGTACGTCCGCGGCAGTCCAGTAGGTCAAAGGGCATGTATTAGATGTATTGTGTTCGAACGTTGAAGGATTGACAAGAAAAGTGATTCAGGGAAGTTTTCGTGAGTTCTTTGAAAAATTATCTTAATTGGATTACTTGAAACGTGGTGTAAAGACGGAGACTCGGTTAATTTAAATGGATATACTTCTTTTACCAAACATTTGAAAAGAAAAGGACCGCGTGGAAGAAACCCAGGTGGTGCCATAATTTATTGCAAGAATTCTACGAATTATAGTTTCCAAGAAATAAATATAAATTTGCAAAGTTCCATATGCGTTAAACTAGAATGCACGGGTATGGAGATATTAATTTTATTTATTATTTACATGATATAGAGATATTTGGTATGGAGATACATGGTATTTACGGGTATGGAGATATTAATCATTTACAGATACCCACAAAGATCCGTGTACCATAATAGTTCCTTTTATGAAGAGTTAGACCATACATTAAATACGCTAAAAAATAGGAATCTCAATGCAGGATTTTTATTAATGGGAGATTTTAATACAAGAATAGGTGAAGGAATACCAGACGCGCCTGTGGACGAAAATCTTCATGCTAATAATAATAATATAATTAGAAAAAGTAAAGATAAAGTAAGCAATGGGGGGAGGGGGAAGTGAATTACTAGATCTATGCTATTTACATAATTTAGATGTTCTGAATGTTCTTTTGAGGATGACGCATGCGGAAATTTCACGTATATTTATAGAAATGGAGAGAGCGTAATTTATTATGGTTTGGCGTGTCCTAAAACTATACAGTGGATAGATAAATTTCGTGTAGGTCAAAGAATAGCATTCCATCACATGCCACTTTGTTTAACCTTAAAATATAAGAATAGTTTACAAGTACTACAACAGTCAAACAGCTTGTCAAAAATTAAACGATTTAAATGGAACCATGAAAAAAGGCTAGAATTTGCAGCGAACTTAGAAAGGAATCGCGGAAACTTACACGCAGATTTTCTAAATAAGTTGCAGTTTGTACAGCTTAATGCCGCGACAGAATCTTACAAAACACTTTACAAATAGAGGGTTCATACATGCGAGTACATACACAGAAAAAACACAACACTCGAGAAACGGTATGGTTCAACATAGATAGCAGACAGGCGAAATAAGATGCTGAAAATGCATTAAAATTCTACATTTGGTGGGGAGGAGAAAGCTTACGACAAAAATACGAACACTTGAGAAAAAACTATAAAAGAATAATTAACACAGCTGAGCAACAATGGCAGAATTTGGAAGCGGAAAGAATTGCAAGCAATTTACAGAAAAAATGTTGCAAATATTTGGGATACAATAAATAAATTACGATGTAGATATAGTTGTACAAACAGTATAGAGGCGAAAAGTTGGGAAATGCACTTCGCTCAACTTCTTTCCCAGAATCAGTGTATACAACGGACGGGCCACGTAATCAAACACCAAATAATAGTGACAGATTTAGACCGCGAAATAAATATCGATGAAATAAAAGATGTAGTACGAAATTTGAAGTCTGGTAAAGTGACAGGTTCTGATGGCACTACTGAGGAATTTTTAAAGGAAATAAATTCTAGTTTTGCCCCAATTCTCGTGGATTTGTTCAATTCTTTATACGACGCTTCCACTTTTCCTGAAATTTGGAATACATCAATAATTTATCCAATTTATTTATTTATTTTTATTTTTTTTGTGGGGCTTTAGGGTTCGTCAACATCAAAGGTCATTAGAGCCCTTAAAACTTGTACAGGTAGGGAAAATGCAGTTACGCACTAGGGAGAGCCAACATGACTCTCCCCGCGTGTGGGACTCGCCGAATGACTCAGCCATACCCACTAAAAACCCTCCTGATCTACAACACCAAAACATATCTCACAACATATCTTACGACTTTACTAAAACATTAAAAAAAAAGAAGAGGAAAGAGGAAAATGAAAGATACCCTAACCCTAATAGTGTCGGGATCGAAAAGAACAAGAGGTGACCAAGGGAGATCAGGAAAGAGAAAGGAAGGAGCATGGCACAAGTAAGTGGAAGCAATGCCAGACTCAGCTCGGGGCCCCGTGTTCGCCAAACACGTACTTACTAGATGTAAGTCCCCTGGGGGGTCCAATTTATAAAAAGAAAGATGAAGTTAACGGTCCTAATAACTATAGACGTATTCCTTTAATTAATGCAATAACTAAGATTTTTAGCAAAATTGTTCATGTACGGTTAAATAAATGGACAGCAAAAGAAGGAAAAGTGACAGCATTGTAAGCAGGATTCATAAATTACTATAGTACAGTAGACAACATTTTTATAACTACCACAATGGCGGAAAAGACAACTTCCGTGAAAAGAGGTAAGCTATTTTGTGCTTTTGTGGATTTTGAAAAAGCATTCGAAAAAGCAGTTAATAGGGAAATACTTTGGTATATTCTAGAAAGTAAAGGAATCTCCACGAAATTCCTAAAAATACTTCAAGGGATGTATAAATCAGACACGGCATACGTGAGATTAGAATTAGATTGTGTAACAGATACATTTTCTGTGGAAAGAGGTGTAGAGCAAGGTTGCATACTTTCCCTACTTCTCTTCATACTATTAATAGATAGGCTCGTTGATACACTAGCCACGACAAATACAGACGCACCCAGGATCGGAGATGAAAATATCTCAATACCAGAATTATATCCGCAGTAGGAGTTATAACTTAACTCCAGCTTTCCTTTTTGCCGACGACTTGGTTATTTTCTCAAAAACACAAGCAGGTTTACAAAGAAGTTTAGATGAATTAGAAATTTTCTGCGAAGAAACAAAACTAAAAGTTAACGTTAATAAGTCAAAAACCATGACATTTAAAACGTGAGGGGCTACAGTAAGAATGAAATTTGGTCGAATAAACGCTAGAAAACGTGAAAGAATACATGTATTTAGGAGTAACTATCTGCATTAACGTAAATTGGACGAGACATAAGGAGAAAGCTCGACGAAAATGCAAATACATTTTACGTACAATAACAAAATCAAAAATTACAATTCCTGAAATTGCAACAGGACTTATAGATAAAATGTTTCAATTTCTACTCATCCCGGGAATAGCGCACGGAGCGGAAATATGGGGCGCGGGGGATAACGATATTTGAAGCTCGCTTCAAACAAAATATCTTAAAATGGTAACGGGCATTGCTCAATGCACAGTAAACAGTGGCATTTTATGGGAATTTGGGTTGCTTCCCATTGAACTAACTCTCCAATTAATAGAAATTAAATATTGGTTTTCGATAAGGGCAGGCACAGGAACCCACTCAGTCTTACCATTGTAATACAGGAGGAAAATGGGACAGGCATATTAAAAATTTAATTCATAAAGCAGGAATCACTTGTGTGAGTCAGAATAGTTCGTCGTTAAACGATCTAAAAGATATTAAGAGAAAACTCCAAGACTTATACAATTGTGAAATAGAAACTAACAGACTTGAAAAGAGATCACTTATCGTGCAAACCTTAGCAGCTGGGCAATGGAGTAGAAAACCATACATTGACTGTCTCAAATCAGAAGAACAATCGGATTACGGATGGTTTCGCTTAGGAGGATGGAAATTAAGAAAACTGAGGGGGGATCGAGACTCTATTTGCCCACTTTGCTGTGAACAAAATGAAGATTGGGTTCACATTTTACTAACGTGCTCGAAAACAGATCAAAAACGAACTTTTGTCCAAGTTGGTGCATTCCAAAATTATCACATAAAGCTATTGCGATAATGAAAGACAATAGAGTATCTGTAGTGCAGTCCCTGGGTCAGCTCCTAAGCTATGTGAAGGAGAAGAAAGAGTAATATGCGCTGAAACTACTGATTCAAATAGAACCGCGATTCTACCGTTTCGTCTTTTTCTTTTGTTTCAGGTGGAGACATGATGAGAAGACTTTCCAAGCATTATTTCAAATAGGTTTTTTGTATTGTAAATAGTATTTTATTTTAATCTTTACTTCTCAGACAAAACTTGTATATATTCGTTTGTAATTCTTTCTCTTCTTTAAGAATCTTTTGTAAATATTAATTGTATATATTCGTGTCCTGACCGTTGGTTTCCCGTGGTTCCCAACGGTGCTCAATGAATCGATAGTTGCAGTATACTTAGAAAATACTGTACAGCTTTAAATAATATTAAAGAAGCACTGATGGATGNCATTTTAAGTTCAAAAACAAAGATTGGCAAAATTAAAACAGCAACCATACATTCATTGAGAGTGAATACCATGGCATTGTATGCACAGCTCACGGCGCTACTCAAGAGGCATTTGAAAGTCGTACAGGCAAAAAACCTCGCCACACATTTGTAATAATTAATAATTTTTGAAAATAAAGCGCCTTATTGAAATTGAAAATAATAAATAGGGTTCGGTAGCGTTCTTAGCATATGTTCTCTCGCGCAGTACATGGACATTGTACTTCAAAGAAAGGAGTATGAAACGTTGTATTGATAAATAGCTACCATATGTAAACTTGGAGAGGTTGTCTACTGAGAATTGTGCTTCCACTGTTCAAACATTTGAAGAATAATGCTAATGTTGTTATAAAACATACGACATGCATTATGCAGGTGACATTTTGATGTAAGTTCGTTGCTAATTGCAACTATTGGTCACCAATAATAAGATGCGGACATCATTTCAAGTCAATAGTATTCGTGCTATCATCTCTCGGTGCCCTAAGAAATCTGCTCGGTCCATGATAAATTTTGATAAATTTATTGTCAAAAAAACAGTACAAACTGCGTATGACCACGTGGAGAAAAAAAACAACTAATTTACTCTCCGGAAGCAAGCAAGGGACCATCCCATCAATTCCGATCAAGGGCCCTAAGGCAGAGGCGGATTCAAAAATTTCAGCAAAAGTTCCTAGATAAGATAAAAAGTTGGCTGCGAGTTATAATACTAATAGAATGTCAATATGTTTGTAATTTTAAGCAAAAAATTACATGTACAAGTTATTATCGAACTATAGATTATTCTGAGTATAGTGTTTAAAAATCATAAGAATTGAAATAACACTAAATTCACGATTTATTGTTACAATAAACACGCCCCTAGACAAAGCCTAGAGAACCTGTATGATAAATCCGCCTCTACCAGAAGGAAAAACGGAGAAAAACCCGGGCCAGGATGGGTCCTCTTCTAGATTTTGAATATTTCAGACCTTACATTCAGAAGAATAATTTATGAAGACTAAGGCATCCATTCCTATAAATTCCAAAAAACTCGCTAACTTCAGAGCATGAAAACAGTCTAGCAGAAACATTTTTTATCTCCTACGGGAAAACTCACGGCTGCTGTTACATACCTTGATTACGCCAGACGAAGCACATTTTTAATTTACGAGGATTTGTGAATAAATGAAACGTACCATGTGTTCCTTGGAGTGACGTAAATCCCGATGAACGCTACATCAAACCCGTGCCACAACGCCTGTCACTGAAAGCAGCGGGTCGTTTCCATTGGAAATTTCGCACCGTACTTTTTCAAGGACGGTAGCTGAGACTAGCAACAGTAATTGTTTCTGACTATGCCGCATGACGATCTTCTTCCATAATTACGGATTATTAACGAGAATGGTTTCAATGACATGAGGCAACCGCTTATTAAGCCCAAATACACATGGATTTTTACCGGCAGATGTTTCCAAGGAAATTCCTATTTTGATTATATCCCTTTATCAGTTAGGTCCCCCGATCTTTCTGTTCTCAGTATTATGGGGTTTCCTCGACCAATACGTTTTCCTACTATTCGATCAATTACGAGAGACAAAGCAGTGGTCCCGAGCCACAAATTACGATTGAAAGAAAGGTTGGGACATTTTTTGCTACCGTACGGAAAGCACCCATATTATCTTCCTACTAGCTGAGTACTCGCGGCTTTGCTCACGCGAATTTTGTAAGTCTGCAATTTTATCCTTTCTCACTGCAATTTTCAGTGCGAATGTTACTCATTAATGTTTGATAGTATATACAATCACACAAATATTGGTGTATCTTCAATCCCAACCCAAAAACTATGGATCCGATGCAATTTACATTTTTTTTTTAATAGTTCAAACTTAGTTTTCACATTTTTATTCATAAACCCATTTTCACCCCCACCCCAAGGGAACTAGTGGTGTATTTCTTCAGGTGGGGGGGGGCTGAACTTATCGCACGATATCGGGATTTCACTATCAACTCGGCGACGCCGAAAACTGTGAACTCATCACTGGTAAGTGTTAACTTTTTCATGGAATCCCTTTCCCTAGGGATTATACGGGCTGATTGTGAACTTTGGCGTCCATAATAATGTCACTACTAATTCATCGGCCCCTAATACTATTTGATCAACACAAATATCCGTCATTTTCGTATATTTTTACACATCATCCCCTTCTCATCCCTTCCCAAAATAGGTATATTCCTGCACAGCGGGTGGACTCATGCGGTATTAATAGAGTTACTCTGCTGTTGTATTCAACACCAATATGGGTTGCTTCTATATTACTTATCTCCCGTTCCCACCCCTACTCCAGGGATGCTACGGGTATATTACCTCCAACGTGGACTGATTGTGAACCAACAGTGCATCGGGAAGGTCCTTATCCATCTCAATTGTACCGAAAAGTATGTATTCATATTTTGATATTATGTCAAAAACCTTTGCGAGTGTGTGCACAACACAGTCGGATGAATGGCATAGGAACGCATAAAGGACAAACAAACATTCATTTATATTTATAAATATATATGAACTGTACAGGAATGATAAACCGGCATATATAAAGTACTTTAAATTATATTTAATGAATAATGATCCAAAACTAACTCAATGTTTACAAAGGATGTTGAATCTTCTGTAAAATTAGCTCGATAGATAGGTGGTGGATCCTTCGATCAGTCATCAAAGGAATCAACCACGTATTCTTAGGAACTGTGGGATACTTTCCGTTATTTTCAGAACAAACCTTTCATTAGGAAATATCTAGTGGCTCACTTTGTTTCGACGTTGAATTAATAAAGAACGAAGTGGCTTCGCGTGGGATAGGGCAATGACTTCGTTCCTAAAGGTCTACGTCCGAAGATCAATTTGTTTTTCCCTCACCAAGAAACAAAATAATGAGAAAGTAAAATATTTATCAAATATTTTAACGTCATTAATAATTGACGGGGTATTTTATGCGTGGAAAGGAATGACTGTGAATTTTCTACATGGAGTGTTTCATATCGTAATATTTTTTTAAAAATATGAACACTTTTCACAATAAATAAATAAATTATTAAATATATAGGAAAGCTCTCATTTCAGCTGCATCAACGTTCCGATATATTTCATATTTTCATCATGGTTAAACAATAACAGCCGAAAAGGGCTAAACAAGTGCTAAGTGAAGATGAAGTGGATACGAATGTGGTGTCTGACGGAAGGTAATAAGTGTTTGTTGAGGAGGGTATTTTTGCAGTGTGATAATAAGGGCTCGGATCGATATGCACAACAAATCGGAATATGTGCACTAAAAAGTCCAAAATACACACTAGAAGTATATATAAATGCTCTAAAAAATTAGAAATATACCCTTGAGAAACAAGATATTATTGAGATAAGACAAGAGGAAATTGGGGTAGTTGAATAAAAATAGCTTGTTATACAGTATAAACCATATTGAAATAATAAACAAGTTAATTGTGATTGGTTACAGAAGTTTAACCTAAAAATTAAAGAGTTCAAACAATAATCTTCGAAAATATGCATTTATATGCAAATAAAAATTAAAAGTGCATTTATAAATTTATATATCCAATCAAAACAAATGGTGCTAAGAGGTTAAAAATGCCAGAAATCAATTCCTCAAAGCCAAGGAAAGACAGAGGAAAATATGCAAAATACGAGCCCATAGTTTAACTATGATGAAGCAACATAGTTTAACTATGATGAAGATATGAATTACATCGAAAATTTGGCTTAGCACGAATTGGAATTTTTTCTGTACATAATGTCCCCTAACTCACGTCTTTCTTTCGAAGGGTAGATAAGAGAAACTTTTAGACACAAGAATTCCGAACTATATTTCTTTCCGGTGATCCCCTAATTATAATTAAAAAGTGCATCGCATCAGATTCCCGCATTAATAAAATGCGGAGTAGTGGGAAGGTCACAAACAATTATTATTTATGATTAATATTTTAACGAAGTAAAACGATAAATATAATTGAAAAAAATTAAATAATAAGTAAAATAAATATTTGAAAAATATTTCCATTGCAGAGAAAAATGGTTCATGACTATTATGTTGTTTTCCTGTATCTATCTTCCGAAAGGAAGACCCGAGTTTTAAGACATTCTGTGTATTGATTTAAACGTAAAATTATCCATATCCTGTTAATACGGAGATCTAATATTAGAAGAATAAAATAATAAAATAATCCCAGGTGTGTCAATCAGTTAAATTGATTCATCTCTTTAAATTGTATTTAAAAAAATTACATTCTAGTCGAACTTGTGCGAATAACGCACATACGCAGTTAGAGTATAAAAAATCAAATGGTTAATTAGAGTTTAAATGTATCAAATTGCAATTGTGCAAGTAATTTCATCAGTTTTCTACCGTCATGATTTGTAAAGAAATGAATAATTCTACCAAACGACAATCAAACATAACAGGTGAGCCACGAAAGTGAGGTTAACGTATTCGACCTTGATCCACATCTCTTTCTGGTCAAGGACAATTTAATTTTATCATCTAAACATGTTAGAAGAGAAATCTTGAATTATATTGACGCATTTGTACTCTTCCGATTATCTATACTTAATGAAAAATCACCAACAATTGCTAATTTATTTCATTTCTTTATTTTTGCCGGCACTGAATATTCAGGACGAAATATAAAATTTAACCTACTTCATTTAATGTTAAATAAATATTTGTAACACCACTAAGATTTATAAGATATTTTAAATTGCTACTGTATAATGCTACTAATTAAAACGTCCTATCTCTCCATATATGAGCGGTGTTACACTTAGTGAATGACTGACTCATTCATTAACGTAGAGAAAAATCTATTAGAGATACGATCTTATCTTTTTGATGTGATGGTGCATTTGAATTGTGAATGCTCACTAAGAAATTATTTTTCGAAATTCCGATTTTGAAGGTGCAAATAAGGGTGGAATGTAATTTTTTTGAATTTTTACTATTCGCACTATATTTCCGGAGCTAATTGAGATATCAACTCCATTTCTTACGTGTAGAGATTGTTGAATTAAATTTCTAAAATCGAATTTTTCATATTTCAATTTTAAATGAATGATTGTTGTACAGTAGAGGCTCACAAAGGTTTTTTTCGATATTTTGAAGGGATGAATTAGAATGCATTTTTTTTTCATGTTTCCGCTATTTTTCTACCCTAAATGAAGGGTAAACAGTATCACATCAACAAAAACACCCGTGCGTATAGGAGGAATCTTATAAACCGTGTAATTTTCATCTGTGAATATGCTATTGACAGACCCTCAATACGTTTCTTAAGCAGTGATGATGTACGATAACTTCCGTAAACCTTCCTTTCCAAGCACAGAACAGAAAGTATGTATCTAACGTTTAATTAGTGAGTTGATTCAGGTCCAGCGTTTCTCGAACTGGAAACGAATGTCGTCTTAAAGAAGATAATTTTATTCATTCACCAACAATAGAGATACCACTTTATGAGGGTAAGGTTATATCAAAGGTAATGAATATAGTAGTGATCGGATTAGTTTTTGACGTAATGATTATAAATATTATTGTTAATAAAATTAAACTTACAAAAGATAATTTAAAAAATTTACTGTGCACCCCTATTTTTATTCAATATAAAGGAATATTGCTGTGATCGGTTTCGTTATTTTTAACGTAAAGATTATAAATAACATTTTTAATATAATTAAACTGACAAAAGATGATATTATAAAAATCAGGAGGATAGCACGATAGAAAATATATATTTTTTATAATTATTGCAAATCATAAACCACAACTATATTTATTAATTGTCAGAATTCTGTGCTCTTTCTTATTCCTCACTAGATGTCCTTGCTTTCGAGAACAGCTGAGATGGCTCTTCAACACGAGGTGGTCCAACAGCTGCCAAAGAGTCTGGATTTAGAGCAGGGGTTCCGAAATAATACATCCCAGAGTAGATTCTACGTGCTTCCGCCCACAAACAAATTGAAAAGAAATAGTATATCTTTTGTTGTGTACTACTTTCAAAAATACTAACTAGGCCTAAGTTTTCTCACTTCAAAGGAGAGTTTTTCAGGTTCAGTCGTGTTATATTTTGAAGCGAATATTTTTAAGTAGACTTCGAATTGAAGAGAAATTGCTTTTCGCATCCCTTGGTCTCTAAGGAAATGTTTGATTTAATTTTTTCTATTGTATGGGCAAGTAACGGGTCCGACGATGTTATGAAAATAATGAAACAATTTCGCTTTATTTTGAAAAGCATGAAATTTTGAACATTTAAAGAAAAATTAAAGTAAAGAGACTGAAAAAGAACAACTTTAAATGATAAACGCTCTCTGTTGAGTGTTTCCATGTGGTTCAACACTGTCAACTACAATATCGGTAGTGTCATACATGGAAAATATAGATGGATGGGTTTCCACACGTTTTGTTGATTTATAGGACATCACGATACCCGAAATCTTTCTTGGAAATGAGATATGAAAGATGACACGTGATTTACTATAGCTTACCTAACGATTCCAATAACTCCACGAAGAGAAATAATATGAAAGACAAGACATTTATTGGTTTGACGTAGCAAGATAAAATTGTCTCCGTTTGGTGATAAGACAGGTGCGGAAAAAAGTTTCTTTCCGTGAGAAACATCCATTTTAAAGTGCAAAAGTTTGCAGACAAAATATAACCTAATGATTAACTTTGTTCGAATTAACTCTGTAACATATTAAAGTTTAGAATTATAATAGATAATAAAGGAACTTAATATTTTGACTGAAAATTTTACATTTTTTTCGATTCAAAAAGCATTGCATCCACATTTCAGTCACTGCATTAATCTTTCGACAACGTAATAAATAATAACATAATAAATAGCTTGTCATCTTGGTGTTGAACGTACTCACTCTAGTGAGGGAGAACACTCTTCGAAGCGTGCCAGAAGAGTCGCTGATCACTCGTGAACAACGTGGAAACGATGTCTCCGCGAGCAGAACGTTCTGCACACTGACAGCTGAAGGCTACTTACGCATTCTTTTGTCCGAGGCGCTCGTGCGATCAAACGTAATACGAGATGGATCGAAGCCATTCCACTTTTCTGTCTGCATAACAGATCACCTGGGTGTTTACAAAGGATTTACACTCCCATCAACGTCTCAACGATAAGGGATATTAATAATAAATTGTAAGTTAAGCTCTTACAAATAGTTCTTATAAACTATCTGGGTCCTTAAGGTAGTACTAGCGTACGTAGAATTAAATCACAAAAATATCTGAAATCGGCATAAATATACAGAGTTACTTGTATTTATTGTAATTTCAACTTGAAAAACATACCTCACCGGCCATTTAAATCAAATAATAGCAATCATAAATGATGGTGAAATGCATTGCGTCTTATGGAGAACACACTTATTTACAAAATAACACCCACTTTTAAATCACGAAAGTGATGGAAGTTTACTTTGATTTGTAGTAAATATTGTGTAATATTTTTTACATCACTTTTATCTACAGGTCACCGAACATCTAAGAAAGATATTTAACTTTTTCTGAGGTGAGATGCATAAATCACGAAACCATTGTGCTCGGTCGCCATGTTTGTACATGTTCTGGTGCATTCCTAACAAATCAAACGAGTTCCTCAATATTGTTTGTACTACATTATTAACTGATAGATACAAATTAAATCGCGTTTTTTAATCATTAATATTCATATCGTTATTTTAAAACAAAAATTGTTACAATAAAAATAAAGAAAACATTTATGCATCTCAGTGATTTGACTAACTTGGAGCGCTGGTCCCACCTTAATACTATACAAAATAATATTTTATTCAGTACTACCTACTTAAGATTCGGAACCAAAGATTAGGACTCCATTTTTTTAGTCTAAATCTCTATTTCGGTATGAGGGTCTTTTCTCCCTCAAAACCTTTTCTGTAAATATCTACGAAAATTATTTAACATGTTAGGTGGACCAAACTCTATCGAATATTTAGGATCGTACGGTAGGCGCCATATTCAGGGTCTCAAAATAAAAAATAATTATTTATATTAACGGGCACAATACGTGTTTTCTAATATGGTAAAGTCCTTCACACAACAATTGTAATTTTTATATCTTCAATTATGTACATCCACCACTTTAGTTTTTGTACTACTTTGTGAAAAGTAATCTATTTAGAATTAATTTTAAAAGTTTATTTTTTCGTGCAATGAATGATTTCTATCAGGGGCTTCGTCGAAACTGATCAGCAGATTAAGGGAACCGTTGTTCTAATATGTTTGGGAATCGCTGTCCTATGGTAAAGTTGGGAACATATAATGCAGTAACTTAAGCATTCAGCTTGTTATTTGAGTTGAATATTGCCCTGAGCAGAATATTAAACAAATAGGCACTTTCGTTTTCCGGCACCCCATTGATTTCATGAATACACATCTATCGCATCATGGAAATGGAAGCTATTTACACTACGCATAAACGAATGAAATCAGGTCAATATTCCACAAAATAATGAATAATATACAAAATAAAAGGTATGCAGGGGCTAGGAAGAATTCATGGGCTACTTTGTAACGGTAATTTACCATCCCATTTTTATGTAATGTAAAAGAGACCAAATTGTAGTTGTTTAATAGTTTTAAGCAGCTTGTTATAGAATATGCTCAACAGACAATTTGAAGAATCTAGCTAAAATATTAAAATATAAATAAGATATCTTTGGCAGTTTTCTAAGATAATTATAGAAAAAAACCATTTATCAACCGATTCTGAATATGACTTGGAAAATATAACAAAAAAGTGGTTTTACGGAAGGGTGTAAGATGTCATAAAAGTATCTTAATATAAAAACTTCCCTGTGTTTCTCAAAACATAGAATATATACCACTACCATAAACTTCATATCGAAGTTACTATTCAGTTGATAGTTTCAATCTCATAAACATCACACACCAACACTACTAAACCACCAAAATTAATGAACAATATCTTCATTAAATGCCAATGGGGATGGTAGATGAATTGGTTGCTTGTCAGATTGAAAGATCGTGAACTTAGTTATCTTTGAGAAGCATAAACAATGTACAAATTCAAAGTTAGAGTTGGCGTGAAATGAATTATAGTCTTAATGTTCTACGCAATTAACAAATTGGCTGAGCTTTCTGCACGTCTCCTCCATTCGCGACTGAATATGTGGTGACTGGATTCAAGGGAATTCTTGTTTTGTTTTGATTGGTGTATATACAGAGAAATTTTGTCCTTACATATGCATAAGCATCATATTTTGAGTTTGACATACCACCAGAGACAATATTGCATGTATCTGGACGTAGACGAATCCAAGGTTGAATGAAACTGCCCAAAGGTCCTGAGTGCTTGCTGTATTTTATTGCATGCAAAGATTATTTTCTTTCGCGCGGAAATAGTAATGCGATTATAATGACCTTATGATTGCAATGCTTCTTTTCTCGTGTGTAATTATATCTGCAAAGAACTCTTGTGTACTGTATTGAAGGTCATGTCTCAAATAAAGGAAATGGACTCTAGTAACTGATAAAATATTCTTCAAGAAGTTTTCGATACTCTTTAAGAGCACATCGACTACTGACTCATTAATTTTTCTCATTACTGGGAAAGTAATTATACGGAACGTATCAGTCAGTGGACGTAATAATAAAATCTTCGGTATTCTTTTAATCTTGAGATAACGGCAGTAACGTTTTCAGCATGTGCACGGATTAGGTGATTTCCCGCCGAGCATAATAAAATATATTTACGAAAGACAATAAAAAATGAAATGTGCAATAAATACATTTATTGCATCTCCACGTTATGCGTGTCTTACTCATAAAACTTACAAATGTTACAGTGCATCTTCTGTGAATAAAGTTCCTACCTCTGCTTTTTCCTACGCCGAATGTTTTGTATCATTATAAGACTTATCTCATCAATCATAATCAAATTTGATTTTGAATATTTAAGTTTTTATTTTAAAACGTTTTTTTCGCTTATCAATGAAATATGATGTTTAAATTATTAGTTCTCACCACTGAATTAAATTAGCTAAACTTAATTTAACTCCAATTTGTAAATTTTAAATATCAATAATAAATAAATATAATTAAATAAATTTATTGTCAAAAAAACAGTACAAACTGCGTATGACCACGTGGAGGACAATAAACTAATTTACTCTGCGGAAGCAAGCAAGGGACCATCCCATCAATTCCAATCAAGGGCCCTAAGGCAGAGGTGGATTCAAAAATTTCAGCAAAAATTCCTAGATAAGATGAAAAGTTAACTACGAGTTATAATACTAATAGAATTTCAATATGTTTGTAATTTAACGCAAAATATTTACATGTACAAATTATTATAGAACTATAGATTATTCTGAGTATAGTCTTTAAAAATCTTAAGAATTGAAATAACACATAAAACTAAATTAATATGAGCCATAAGACAACACAATCATGCAAGAAAATAGTTTTTTTTAAATTGTTATAAGTTATTTAAAAAGTACTACATCAATGGCGTGATAAAGTACAAGACGGATTTAACTTTTAATATCATAAAATCCATGTATTAAAATCAATAGTGTTATAGTGTAATATTTGTTACGTTCTTTCTATGTTTCAACTGCAATGGACGAATTATCTACCCTCGGTTAAAAAATATATTTCAATCACAACGTTTCGTCCCTAAATTATTTTTTCTTCGTTAAATATTATGTAATTACATTCATGTTACTAGAATACTGTATTGTAGTGTACTTAACGAGTTGCAAACCAGTGACGAAACGGTGTAATTGAAATACATGTAATATCTGAAAGAGGTCGTTAAAATTAATAATTCAATTAAAAAAATATGACAGACATAAAAAGCACAATGATCAATCTCCTGGATCTTTAAATTAGGAGAGCGATTGGAATCATATTTTTTTAAATAACAGTTTAAGAATCTGAAAAAGCACGATTTTATTAGAAAAACACTATAAAGTAAAAATAAAGCATTATATAAGTTTATTCCGCTTGCTTAAAAATCCTATTGTACGAACGTTAGCTCGTACTTCATAACTTCGTTAGAGGTTAATTATGTTTCGTTCTTTGTATAAATAAAAGGGAGAGGCGCTATCTATCATGTCTGACATATGCAGTAGGATTTACCCAGCAGTGGGTTGATGAAAGAACGGATCGATTTTGCAATAGATGGCTCCCCTAGAGTTTATTTATGCAAAGAACAAAATATACTTAATCTAGATGTATAAGCAAACGTTCGAACAATGGGATTTTTAATTAATCGAAATAACATCGTTTCTACTTTTTAGTGCATTACTAATAAAAGTATGTTTTTTAATTTCTTAAACTATTAATTTATTTTCAAATTTTAACCTTAAACGAACTCTTATACAAATTAATTCAATTTTAATATAATTTGCGTTTTTAATTGTGGAGTTAGAAGTTAGCAATAACTAACTCTCACCCTCTGCCCAAAGGATGTTTATCCTTTATGGGGTGGGGGTGAACGTGGACTTTAGAGACATAGAGAGTACCACTCTTTTCTTGCGCGGTCCCAAAAATGTTGTATTCAACACCAATATCGGTACTTTTTTTAATGAATTTTACCAGCTACTCTATTCCCACCCCCTACCCAATGTGTGCTAGAGGCATATTATTTTTCATTGTGAACTTACGCAGCATTGGGGACCTTCTTATCGATCTCACCTGCACCAAAAACGATGGTTTCCAATCTAATAATTCCCATTATTTGTGCATGTCAGCCCCTTTCCACCCCGTCTTTAGGGGTGCCAGGGTTGTCTTACCCCCGCAGTGCTTGTCATTATATATGCATGTGAATAACAAGTTTGGTTGAAATCGCTCAAGGCATTCTAGAGTGGAATGGTGAGGTATCACACATATGGACCCATTTCACGCCCTAAGGAAAAGATTTTCGTAAATGGTACCATACTTATCTATTTTCATACAAATCACACATCTGTGAAAATATAGCTCAAACGAAAACTTGGAACTGGGTGTAAATCGCATTGCAAGATTTGTTTACATACATACAAACATAGTAACAAGTGAAGCTAATAAAAGCTGTTCAATGAGAATGATTAGATAAGATACGCTCCGAGCCAGTAGAATGATAACTTAAGAATAATAGTAGGAAGTATTCAAAAATTCTTAGAAAGTAATGTAATGTAGTTTGAGAAGATAGTTTATTGAATGCTTCAATTCTGCTATAAAGATGAGCATTACTTATTATAAAATAAGAACACATCATCAACAAATTAGTGTCCAGACTTGTTTATTTGTCATGTTCAACTATGAAGTTCGTGTATTCATTAATTTCTTTCTGTGGGGAATATGCCCGATTTTTCTCGCATGAATTACAAACTTAGATGTACTTATTCATTAAAATCACACATAGTGACTGATTGAAATCCGAACAATGACTGTAATGAAGGAATTAAATTCCAGCTGATAAGCTGATCAAGAACATTCAGGATGTGCTTTTCTCCCTCCAAAATGACGGAAGGAACATAAGGTTTTGCTGGATTCCTGGACACGTGGGAATCAAAGGAAATGAGGAAGCAGACATTTCCGCGAAGGCATCATACTTCAAGAACCGCGTGGATTTCTTCACGATTCCAAAAGGGGATATCCTAAATTCCATCAAGATAAGGATTCTAAGTGAATGCAACAATGAGTGGTTGGCTTTGAAGGGAATAAGCTCCGACATCAAATGCACTGTTAAGTCATGGAGCAGTTCCTGTAGGTCAGCCAGGCGCCTGCGCATAGGACATTGTCTTCTCACTCATCGGTATCTCTTATTACTTGGTGATGAACACGTTTGCGAGGAGTGTAGCTCTTCTCTGACAGTGCGTCAGCTACTAACTGATTGCAGAAAATACACGAGAATACGGAGACAAATTGGTTTGGCTGCAGATTTACCAACAATTCTCGGAAATGAAACGGATGACGTTAATAAACTATTGAATGTTATAAGTAGATCGGGGCTCCTCCCACAAGTTCTCGGGATGATTTAAATTTGCTTTCTTCTTTCCTTTTATTCTTCCTTTCCGTAGTTTGAAAAATTATAACTTTCTGAATTTATTTCATTTTCGATATAACGTGTTGGGCAACTGTTCTCATCTTCGTATTTGGATATTTGTTGAGCCCATTTTTTTAGTGGGTATGGTCGAGATATTCGGCGACGGGGAGGAGTCACTACGGTTCCTCCCTATGGTGTCAAACTGCATTTCCCCCCACCTGCAAGGGCTCTAATGACCTAGACGTTGGCGAGCCCTAAAGCCCCACAAATAAACATACTTGATGAGAGGCCTCCAAGGAAGATTCCTAGCGATCTTCACACCCAGATACTTGACGTGGGAGGACCAAGGGAGATGCACGCTGCCGAGAACGACGTTCGCCGTCTGATGGTTGCGTCGCTCGGCGCTCCGTGTTTCCTCGTCAATTCGACCCCAACACATTTGTCTAGATTAACGGAGAGGTGATTTGCATTTAGCCATTGGGGAAGGAGATGTTATGTTTGGTTCAAGTATCTCACTGCCAGCTCTCTATTTGTGGACTACAGATAATACGAGAAGTCATGTAAACAATTCTCGCTGTCTTCTTGCTGCAACTCGAACTGACCCTCCTCTTACCACTGATTTTCAGAGTCACACATTTTTAATCTTCCCGCAAATAAGTCAATGAAGCGACGTAAACTTAATATTTTTTTCATGTTTTTTCTTTCTAATTCTGTCTTCATTGATGGACAACAATAATCATATCGTATTTTGAAAATGAACTTTATTTGTGTGAAGAAAAAAATATCAGGCAAAATGGCCCGTATTGTAACCTCGGTTACTAGCCTCGGATACAGATAATGAAGGTTGAGTGCCAGGAATATGGGAAAGGTTTCACCATCTACAAAATAATAAGCAGTACACAAATGAAAAATAATAATGAAATGCACTAATAAATTAATACACTTATTATTGTAATATTTGTCTTGCAGTACTCTCCAGTATTTAACGTTTTAGTCTTCCTGATAAAACGAGTAATAGCGCAAATGTTTTTAACAAATACAAACAACTTCTCATTGAGAAAAGTCAAACAAGAATATTAAGACAATAAATAGAAGACATGTTCAATTCAGTTAACTTCCCCAAACAAGAAATTTTGACAAAACATCATCAAAAAAGTGTGCTATATAAATTTTACAGAACGACACTTTTTGGTTAGTGCCATTAATGTAACATTAAGTGTAACATGTTGCAAAAAGTACACGTAACTCATGTAACAGCTGCAACCCTGAATCATATCTCAGCAAAACTCTACCAGTAATTTTACATACAAGAAAAGTGATTTGCACATCAATGACGAATCAGCTCATATCTGTAAATAAAATCTTCACTGTGAAAAATGTCACAGCACTGTCACATCAAGTATAACTCTTAATTACCATTAAAGTCAAAACACGTACTACACAACAATAAAATTTGCAAAGAATTATTTCAAATTTGAGAAATTTATCGTAAGTTGATACTCTGTTGTAACCCTACTCAATCCTCATAATTGCCGAAAATTCAGCAAATTAAATGCAGAACTATCTTTTAAAAACTTCATTCAACTAAGAAAAAAAGTATGAACTGTGGATTCCAATAAGATAGACATCTCCTCAGTCACATGAACACATAATATACTTCACATTCATTCTTCATAATAGCAAACAGAATTCCACTTGAGGAGGAGAGCAATATGTGTTAATGGTATTGAGTGCTTCTCAGTTTCTGCATACTATTTCCATAAATAATAATAATAATAAATTTATTGTCAAAAAACAGCACAGACTGCGTATGACCACGTGGAGGACAATAAACTAATTTACTCTCCGGAAGCAAGCAAGGGACCATCCCATCAATTCCGATCAAGGGCCCTGAGGCAGAGGCAAATTCAAAAAAATCAGCAAAAATTCCTAGATAAGATAAAAAGTTAGCTGCGAGTTATAATATTAATAGAATGTCAATATGTTTGTAATTTTACGCAAAAAATTACATGTACAAGTTATTATCGAACTATAGATTATTCTGAGTATAGTGTTTAAAAATCATAAGAGTTGAAAAAACACACCCACTAAATTCACGATTTATTGTTACAATAAACACGCCCCTAGACAAAGCCTAGAGAACCTGTATGATAAATCCGCCTCTACCCGAAGGAAAAACGGAGAAAAACCCGGGCCAGGATGGGGCTAAAGAATTTATGTACACAACCGTGCCAAAGTTGGGTACACGTAAAACTAAATTAATATGAGCCATAAGACAACACAATCATGCAAGAAAATAGTTTTTGAAAAAATTGTGCATTTTATAAAAACACTTTTGCCTTGCTTCACAGCACTACACACTAGCATAAGTCTTTAACACAATATCATAGTGGGCACATAAGAGTCAGAATCTATGACAGCGATAGAGCGACGGTGCTCAGGGCTGCACGGTACAGCATCAGCAGCGAGTGCGATGTATGTTATGAAGCGACTAAATGCCACTCAGCACATGGGGAGACGTATCCACCAACGAAAGAAACCATCACTCTCCGCATCCGTGACCAAAAGAGAGGCCGTCCTCCGCAAGCCGTGCCATCCAGAGAAAANCAACTCTTTCTTCTACAACTGTTCTTTCTCCAACCGTACCATCCCACTAAAAGCTCCTTAGCCCAGCAAACACCCCCATTGTTGCCGTGGTTTCGGAATTCTTCCGCGCGTCTATACGTCATAGTGAATGACGCGCAAGAATGCTCGGTCATCAGCTATGACACCACACAAACTCTTTTTTTTTTGTTACAGTACCATCTCCGGTCTGCACTCCTTTATCTCCTTGGGCAAACGATTGAGTAACACCGACATTATCGAACTCAGAATAGGTCAGCGGCATTTTTCATCTTTATATTTTACAATTTCTTGACAATAATAACTGCTACGGATGGGATTGTTTTACCACAAAAATCCTTCTCTCGAATTAATGTCGATCAGTTTTGAAAAATATATACAATTAAGTTCATTCAATACGAGATAAATTCAATGAAAAATTACATTTGATTGTTGCAATTTTCGTCGTATTGAATGTCCATACAATAATATGAAATTCCATGAACGTACGAATCATTGTATTCCCTCGTCCCCCCTATGATTTATCGTCCATCGACGTAATGCTGGATCGTACCCCTCTCTCAAAGCGAAAGTATTTTATGGATGACCCCTATGTAATAAGTATTTTTATTGCATCTCTACGTTTCGCGTGTTTTACTCATAAAACTTATACATGTTGTGGTGTATCTTACATGCTTCAAGTTCCCACCTCCGTCTTAAGAGATGACATATTACTTCAATATAAAAATTCTGTAATATTTATTTTCATTTAAATATACATACTATACATGCGCGTACTTACTGGACATGGTATATGAACATTTAATAGAAGACGATTGATGAATTTCCACTGTATGATCCGGCAGAAGAAGAATTGATACAACATTATTTGAAAATAGAACGTTACTGTCAACGAAATAAAAATATGAGACTTTTCGGGAATGTAGCATAAGAATAGGACTCATTAAAGAAGCAAGAAGAAAATGGCGTGTATGAAGTGTCACAGCAACTTTCGGTTTACTGAAATATTCATCAAAATATTAGAAACGATACACAAACGAGATCATGTTAGAAAACCCCTATTCCAATGCGGAACATTTTTTTTTTTTAATATTATCCGGAGTTTCCAAGGACTAGGTCTCAGATTGTGAAAATTAAGGAAGTTGTAACACAACAATTGCAACATTCGCCGACAATGCAACAATCTTCTCAAACAATAAGGACCCCGTATATACCCAATTATTCGGTGTCCGATGAGCACCACACACATCAAACTATTCGGTGTCAGTACCGAAAATTCGGTACCAATGTTACAGTGAAAGACCGAAATTGGAGAATGTCGACTTTCATCTGTTAATGTCAACATTCACATAGTCACTTGGTGCATGTCCGAAATATTTGCTAAATATTCTAAATGGGAAAAGAAAATAATCGCGACATAAAAAATTATGAATATATATTTTTCTCGCTGTATATGACACCAAAAACTCTTTTCACCTTTACTTGTACACTGAAAGAAACCTATTTTAAATTCTTTTTTTCTTTCGAGTCTCTGTGTCGGTGTAAACCTGCAATGTTGTCGGTGCGTTTAAAGAACATGACTTAACATTACAAATATCGCTGACAATCGTTTCTCGAATACTTTTAAATGATGAATAAAACAAATATTAAAATAATAATTTAAAATACTTGAAAGAAGTACTTAAAATGCAAGTTTAAAATGCAAGTATAGCATCGTCTTTTTTGTCCAGCGAACAAATCGCAAATATTGAAACCGAAGAACAGCTTGAAGAAACTGTTAATACTTCTGAAAAAAATTTGAGCGGTGGTCATACCGAAAACTATATTCCAAAGAAAAATATTGAAGAGGACCTGCAATCTACAATGTCTTCACCTCAAGTTCTGACTGAAAAACACGAGTTAATTTCTATAAAAAGAGCGGCTGCGAAAGAGAATCTTCTACTGCAAGCAGCAAAAACGTTACGAACCTCACAAAAACAATTTCCTCCTGCTCAAATTGGTGACACTGTACGAATACAAGTCCTTGATGTCGACCGTGGTCGTACAGATAGCCGAAATGTGTTAGCGGTTGTTGTTGGAATAGAAGTCTCTGACTTCTATAAACTGGCAAATAAAAATGGTACTCTCAAGCAACTTTACACACGTAATCAGTTTGTAATTTGTAAAGAAAAGTTACTTTCCATAGATGAGATTTCTTTTGTAGAAATGTCGCTGAGAGAAGCAGCTGCAGCTAATTCGAGAAGTGGGGGGCAAGGCTATACACGCTGTCATTGCAAAAGGAAGTGTTCCACAAATAAATGCAGCTGTAAAAGCAAGGGACTCTTGTGCAATTCAAAATGTCATAATAGTTTAAGTTGTTGCAATAAATAAGATTTGAATCACATAATTAAATAATTTTTTATTACTATTATTTTCTTTTCCCATTTAGAATGTACTGTGTGTTTTAAATTCTTGGTAAGAAAATATAAATCTCCGACATGTTTAACATTCACCATTAGTGCATGGTGAGTGTCGACATTTACCAGTGTAAGTCAGAAATAAAGGTACTTAGCAAATATTTCGGACATACACCAAGTGACTATGTGAATGTTGACATTAACCGGTGAAAGTCGATATTCTCCAATATCGGTCTTTCACGGTAACATCAACACCGAAAGTTAGTTCAAATTAACACTGAATACACCCATTTTAAAATGTAAAACACCGAAATTTTTTGTGTACGCCGAAATTTTCGATGTTCTTTTGGCTACAGCTTCTCTGCAGCTGTAAAGACATTTAGAATATGTTTCCGAGTTGTTCAAGAAATGGAGAATCAAATCAAATGAATCAAAATCAAAACTCGCACATTTTCGATGGGGAAAGAAACGTGCCTTCCTTCCAAAATGAATGTTTCCTGCATACCTGAATGAAACCGCTGTATATTTTGGAATTGACCTTGATCAACGACTCATTTGGAAAAGCCACATCACAACAACACGGAAGGAACTTGACATAAAACTGAGAAACGTGTACTGACTTCTTCTTCCTCTCCTCCAAATTATTACATTATAAAAACATATTAAAACCTTTTTGACATATCAAGATAACTTTGAGGTGCTGTCAGTCAATCAAATCTTGAAAATTTTCAAAGCTTTCAATCGAAAACCCTAAGCATTCTAACAAACACACATTGATACATCTCCAACAGAGTTTTATAGATTCCAACAGTATCCAGAACCGTTTCAGAACTAGACAAAAGATACCAGTTAAGATTGAGCAACCACCCCAACCACTTGGCCCTGAGCATGTTCGACAACTGTAAACTTGACCTTAACTACAGATTTTGTAATTAAATAGTTCCTAAATTTGATGTAATGATAAATAAGAGACATTGGGTACTCTTCTCACTTGTCTTCTCAATCGACTTACCAATAATTCACCGAAATATTTTGTAACGTGAACAAATTGTAAATAAAGAAGTATAGGAGAAAACAATAAAACCTCTGGAATGACTCTGTTGAGATCGTGAGTTTACATATATTGTAAATGAATAAATAAAATAGAAAAGAAATTAACATCTCCGATTTCTTTCAATTTTGTTAAAATATTTTTCATTCGAATAATTGTATGTAATGTTAATCTGATAAAACTTTCCGAACTTTAGGGAAGCGAACCACCTTTTAAAGCCTTCGTATCGACCACTTTTTCTTTCCTCCAAATTGACCAATAACACCTCACCAACACATAAGCGGAAATAATTTTCTAAACTCTACACTTGTTTGCGTGTCTTCGAGTTATGAAATTTAATGCACCATATGACCTTTCGCGTTCAAATATTTTATAACGTAAGATGAGAAATAATGAACGGATTTTTATGTATCGTGACTCTTCTAAGACAGGTTAACGCTTTCGTTTATTGACTTTTGTAACTTTACCCCTTGAACAATTCATGGGGTAAAAGAGTTTTATATCACGAAATGTCGCAGGCGTTTAAGTGTGACATGAAATCTTACTTTGAAGCAAAAGAAGTACGCAATACATTATCATAATATTATACACAATACATTATCATACATCATACTTTATACTGGTGAATAAGAGAGATACGTAACATTAAATTAGCTTTATATAGATTCTCGGCGATAGTATTTCCATCTGACTTTCCTAGTTTTCTGTTGGTAGTTCATATAGTACGAATGCCAAGACAAAGTGACACACGAGGAGTCAGATATCGAGTCATGTTATTTCTGGACTGAAGCCGTTTCTCCAGATCGCATGTTGGTTCCCCATGCACCTCTAGATGGTTGGTTCCCGATGCACCTGCGCCAATTCAAATTCCCTGGTCAATGCAATGAAACATCACAATATCAAATTCGTGTCTCCGGCCAAAAGTATCAAAAATGGCCTCCAAGTTGGAAACGAACCACAGGTGAGTCACCTAGTGTGAAACTCATCAACAGACTAGGTAAACATCTCGCGTCTCGTAGATAATCCGTCTCTTTTTTGAACTTTCAAGTGTCAAAATGGTGTTTTACTATATCATGATGACATAAAAAGACGATTTGAGTTGTTGGTTGGATGTGCACGTGAAGGTGAACCTGGCCATAATGTGACTCAAGGGGAAAAACTGTGTTCAACATTTCTGTCATTACTTCATTGGAAGATGGCGGCGACATTGTGTTCGTGATTTGTGGATATATTGTTATTCGTCGGTTTTGTGGGCTTTTCTTCGAGATTACGGCTAGATAATTTCCCAGTACGAATCCTTGAGCTGCCACAGGACATAACAGTAGAGGTTTAATCATGAGTACTTGTAAAGCGATTCGAAGACATGTGAAACTTAAATGTGTACGAATTTTGTTGGAACGTGCTGGATATAGTGAACGGCAAAATATGTAGTCGTGAGAATTAGTTATTCATGTTATAAAAGAGTAGAACATTTAAACTCAGGGTTTATGATAAATTCTATATTACTCTAAGGAGAATCTATAGAGAGCTACTATTTCGTAGACAAGTGCCTTAGAATACATGACCAGAGCAGATTGCACCAGAGGAAATAGGGCAAACGATAGAACAGGGACTACAAAGTAACAGAAAAATGCGAGGCGACGCATGCTAAGGTAGTTGGGGTGTAGACACCATAACGTGAGAAGGAAACCCCTTTGCTACTGAAAAAAGGGAGCGATGAGGGAGAAATAGGGGACATTGTTAAGGATCATAAGAGGGCTGCCAAAGGTAGGGTTAAAATAGATACTATGCGCGTAACTAAGCAAAAATATCTTTTACTTATTTTGCCAACTAAGTAGTACAAGGAAAAAATTGAAAAAGTGTTAAGTAATGTAGCAAATTTGGAAATGAAGATAAGTAGTAGAAAGTTGCGAATAAAGATATATGACATAGAGAAGGATCAGGGGGAAAACAATTATTAGTAGAGTTCGCGAATCTCAACTTTGACGCAGAGGAAAGTAAGGATCTATTCCAACGTGAGGCAAGAATATTGTATAAGGAGAAATTTAAAGCTGACAATATAGAAAACCGGATGGTGGATATAGCGGGGAAAATTATCAACAAATAAAAGAGAAACTACGTATTTATCGCGAATTTAGAAGTTACATGATGGAAGAGGTCAAGGAACCTTTACGATGCTTTAAATGTTTCCGTTATGGGCATATGGCGCAGTATTGTCGGGAAATATAATTAGTTTGTGGTCACTATGCGGAGACGGGCCATGAATTTAAAGAATGTCCGAATAAAGGAAATACAGCAATGTATTAATTGCCGAAGGAAGCAAGTTAGATGTGATCATGAGGTGTATAATAGAGCATGTGGAGATTATAAAATGTCAAAAAAAGTTAGATAGTATTGATTTTGGTTTATAATATACTACAGCAAAATGTGCAACGCAATAAAACAGCAGCGTGAGAATTAGGGGAATATATGAGACGTAAAAATATCTCGGTAGCGTGTATTCAAGAATGTTATACGATGAAAGGGAAAAATAGCTTTTTGCCTTTGCAAGTACGAGTAATCAGCAAGAAAAGGCCATGGGCAGCAACTATAGTATTGGATGCAGCGCTGAATATCATGGAGATGACCAAGAATAGTAGTGGTCATTCCCAGGTGTTGCTACTGGAAAAGGAGGGAAACTAAATATTATTAGTTAATATGTACTGTCAGTTTAGTGGTAACATACGATACAACATAGATGTACTTGAAAAAGTTATACAGGACAATAATGACAGGAACATATTGATGTGTATTGACACAAACGCACGATCTAGACTATGGGGTGACAGAACAACAAAGGGGGACGACTATTTGAAGAATTTATACTGAGACGGGGACTTATAATACAAAATGCATTTGGTGGGAATACATTCATGGGACCGAGAGGAAATTCAGTGATAGACTTGTCATTGACAAGGGGGAGAGGAAATGTGATAAAGAATTGGCAATTGGATGATGGACTGGACAGTGACCATGCAGCTATATTATTACAAATAGGGGATACGAAGGATGTGTCACAAGGGGAAGAAAGACCAGATGAAAATAAACGAGCATTAGTGAACTGGAAAATATATAAGAGAAAGACAATGCTCTCAAAGGTAATAATGGGAATATAGGAAACCGCAGATGTGGAAGTTCATACTTTTCAGCTAGCGCTGCGCAGCTAATGTGAAAGATGTCGAAAAAACGTGATGGAAGAAAATGCAAGTACGGTGAACTGATAAGTTGACAAAACTAAAGGGAAAAAAGAAAAAGTTGCAGCGTCGTGTAGGTTACATGAGGCAAAAACGATTAGACGAACGGGTTATACTTTTCCAGTATAACATGAAGAAAACAGAATTTAAAAGAGAAATAAAACAGGCTAAGCAGGGTAGTTGATTCTATTAGAGTTGATTCAACACTAGTACTTTAATTTTTGTATACAACCATTGCAGCTGTGCCAAGGATAGGACTCTGCTTTTTAATATGATTGAGATATGAGAGTTTGAATTATTGTTGCTTTGAGAAATACCGAGTTATGACTTGAAAGTTGCTGTCAGTTTATTCAACTTGACTGTAAAAATAAACTGACTAATATTTCAATCATGACATGAATTTTCCCAATCAAACAATTTTCAAAACTTGTTTATCTCAATAATATGAAAGAGCAGATTCCTGCCTTTGGTATAGCTGTAAAATTATAGTACTAATGTTAGGATAATTTTCCCCCGCATGTATGCTGTAGTAATAATAATAATAATAATAATATTGTGATCCTGTAAATTCACTATATATTTTTGCTGTAAATTCACTTAATCTTGATGCTGTAATAATTAGTCATTTTTTACTGTAAAATTACAAATTGTGGGCAGGATAATATTTTCCCACTCTTTTTGTGATAATACAACAGAAAAGTATAGGAGACATTGTTACATCACTTCATTTATACACACACAATATACAAATAATAGTCAAGGCCAGCCTCCTAACTATCCTTCATACAGAAGACTTAGAGTATTGTCTCAAGTTACCTAGCAACAAAAATTTGTTGAATCTCAGTGTGAAAAGGTAAAATCCATATTTCAACAAGAAATCAAAGTGAACTGGTCCAGCACTTTTCTGAAAATAAGCAGTTCTTGGGGGAGAGATTTGCTGCTCTTCATGTATGTTAATTGGTCAAGGGATATTATCAAGATGTTCATTGTGTGCCTTATTTATTGTTTGTAATCTTATTAATATTATTTATGATCTATTGTTTGACTATTAAAGTGAGGGAGATTGTACTCCCGCAATAAAAACAATTCATATAATGATATACAAATAAAAATCATTGGTGTTTTAATGACTATTGCTACTATTATGAAAGCGCCCAGATTCCTTCCCTTTAATGACTTAAGCTGTACACTATGAAGCTCTCTTCAATGCGAATAAACTTACTATGAATATTTCACAATTTTAAAGTTTCTATCTCTCTTCCTCCATCCTACGTCATCTACGAGGTCGTGGACAAATATTTGAGAAGCTAAAAGACCTACGATATTTATACACAATGGGAAAAGTAGTATATCTCACGTCAAAGTAACGAAGCTCGAAGGTATATTAGATTCATCAGGCGCAGATAAGCCTAAAGCTTAAGCAGACGATACTTCATCTCTCGCAGACAAATTGCAAACGTATCACGGTAACAGATGGTAGCAGGTATAGTAACTTCAGTGGTTATCATAGGTACCAGATAGCAACTACGAAAATTGCTGTCCGAGATACTTTAGTGGCTCGTCGGAAATGGGTTACGAATAGTAGTTGGGACAACTACTTAGTAGCGAGGATGGATGATTCCTTCCCTCCGTGTAGGTAACCATTTGTCATATATTTTCCCATACGTCGATACCAAAGATACTGGACGATATGATGTTGGTTTGGTAGGGTCTCTTCTACTATCTTTTAGAAAGAGGCGCAACAACTATTTTCCACACTGGGGAATTTTCTGGTCGTGATACATTTGTTGTAAATGCGGAGTAATATCTCTTCACAACAGTCGTATGTCCCCTGCACCATTTCATGTGTAATTACATTATAGCTTCAACTTTTCCGTAATCCTTCCACAATATTTCGTAATTCATCTCATTGTATATGCCATCCCCTTAGCATCCTTTTATCCACCTTCGTCTTCATTCAAAGTCACCGGCTCTTCCTCAGGTCCATACAAACCATTCAAAACATGACACCCCACCTCTTCCCATGTTCGCAGTCCCTTGCCATTGTGCAACGTACTGTACCATATTTCCCGTCTTTTTAACTTATTAGCCGCTATTCTACAAGGTAATTCCCAGCATGATTTTTCCATTGCACGCTTCCAAAACCTTTCCCAACTTTCCTGCTTAGCCTGTTTTATTTCTCTTTTAAATTCTGTTTTCTTCATGTTATACTGGAAAAGTATAACCCGTTCGTCTAATCGTTTTTGCCTCATGTAACCTACACGACGCTGCAACTTTTTCTTTTTTCCCTTTAGTTTTGTCAACTTATCAGTTCACCGTACTTGCATTTTCTTCCATCACGTTTTTTCGACATCTTTCACATTAGCTGCGCAGCGCTAGCTGAAAAGTATGAACTTCCACATCTGCGGTTTCCTATATTCCCATTATTACCTTTGAGAGCATTGTCTTTCTCTTATATATTTTCCAGTTCACTAATGCTCGTTTATTTTCATCTGGTCTTTCTTCCCCTTGTGACACATCCTTCGTATCCCCTATTTGTAATAATATAGCTGCATGGTCACTGTCCAGTCCATCATCCAATTGCCAATTCTTTATCACATTTCCTCTCCCCCTTGTCAATGACAAGTCTATCACTGAATTTCCTCTCGGTCCCATGAATGTATTCCCACCAAATGCATTTTGTATTATAAGTCCCCGTCTCAGTATAAATTCTTCAAATAGTCGTCCCCCTTTGTTGTTCTGTCACCCCANGAGAGACGGATTATCTACGAGACGCGAGATGTTTACCTAGTCCGTTGATGAGTTTCACACTAGGTGACTCACCTGTGGTTCGTTTCCAACTTGGAGGCCATTTTTGATACTTTTGGTCGGAGACACGAATTTGATATTGTGATGTTTCATTGCATTGACCAGGGAATTTGAAGTGGCGCAGGTGCATCGGGAACCAACCATCTAGAGGTGCATGGGGAACCAACCATCTAGAGGTGCATGGGGAACCAACATGCGATCTGGAGAAACGGCTTCAGTCCAGAAATAATATTAGTGGAGAAGCATTAAATGTAATACATGGAATACTGCCAGCGGATCTATATGCACAAAAGCATAAGTTTTGTCAACTCATTAAAACGCACAAAAAGCTTATAGTTAATTGAAAGGAACTGAAAAATGGAGGAAAGGGTTGGAAGAGGAGATTAGAAGATGGACTGCTACACGGGTGGCAGACAAGATGGTCAAACAGTGAAAAGGGGAGAAAAACTTATGAGTATATACCTGATGTGCGATTTCGGATAAAGTCTAAAGTTTTTTATCCAAATAGCTATGTTATACAATTTTTAACAGATCATGACAATTTTGAAGAGTATTTAATGAGACTACGACGGAGGGAGACTGCGGTATGTATGTGTGGAAAAGGAATCGAAAATAGTGAACACATTCTTTGGGAGTGTGAGATATATGGTCAGGAAAGGAGTAGATATCTACAATTTTTAAAAGAAGTAGGAATATTTTTGCCCAAGGAAATGAAGTTATTGATTAAACAAAGAAAATATATTGTCAATTATGTCACTCAAGTGGGACAAATCGGAGATATTCTTAAAGTAAAATTGCGAATGTAGTTGAGGAAAGACGAAACCAGATACAAGAAATTGTGATACTATCATATGCGACAGCTTAGATATCTATAAAGACAATGGAAAAGAAGTTCGAGTAAAGAGTATCGCAATGTCAAGCGTTACAGGCAAGACGGATACCAAAACCAATGGAAAAACAAGTGAAGCAACCCTTGACAACAACGAAGCGTGACATGTTTATATGTTTTATATCCCATGAATATTGTAAATGATATTCATCAGTGATTACGTAATTTCTTTTTATACGAAAAAAAAGAGAGTATCATTTGTTTAGATTGTGTACAAAAATTCAAGAAAATCGCACCATTGGGGGCTAAGATATTAATCAAAACCAAAGATACATTTCTATTCAGCCATGGTTACGTCATGTTTGCATCAGTTTTTCTTCGCGAGATACTCTCAAATCCAATCCAGATTTTAAGTTGCATATAAAATAAGAGATTTCAAGAAGTGTTCTGCCTATATTTAATGACACTCCAACCAATATTTATTAAAGTTCTGAACATTTCTTTGTTTAATGTGTGGAGATGCTACACTTGGTACTTTGTTTTGTTTCGGTTTCAGTTTAATAATTTGAGAAAATTTTATCCAGAGTACAGAGAGAAATTATTTCAAAAAGACAAAAATAAATCAATTATGGGGACACTACTGAAGGGAAGGAACTTAAATATTCTCAACAGGTAAAAATCATTAATATAAGTAATACTATCGCTTTTATTTGAATAACTAGAAATTTCCTCTTGCGAATTGAAGGTAAAATATACGGGAAATCCAATGCCCTTTAGAGGGCCGATTTTCAAATTTCTTAGTCAAAGACTTTATATAATTGCCACGTATGAAGACAGCTATAGATAGCGAAACCAGCGCTCCTTTTTATTGTACCTACAGAAATACCTTCCACATCATACGCAGATAAAAATTTCGTATTTTCGCCCTAAGAACAAAAAAGATAGGGGGTTAAAGACGGAAATTAAGGTGGTGGTGAAGGGGACTAACTGGCACCCACCTGTCAAATTTGGGGCCATTTCCAGCACTCTGTGATGAGCACTTCTTCTGTTCATTAACGAGAGCAACTTCGTGTCAGTCTTATTAACATTTTCCGGGCCAGTCTTATTTTGTTCGCCTTGTTCAGTTTTGGCAGGTGTAACCTTGTAAAAAGAATAATCGATAATTGTTTCAACAGGACTATTTTAGTCTTTATACCCCGTTTCCTTAAGTATTTATAAAACCTAATACGTACACTATCATTGAAACATCAGCTCTTGTACGTAGATACGTTAGTTATTCAAAAGTCATAATGTCGGGTTTGCTTTCACATGTGTCACGGAAACAAAGAGAATGTTTTCTTAGTTTACCCCTTATAGCCTAACCTCTTCTTATAATCAATATTTTGTATTTTTTTCCATGAAAAAATTGTGCACTCGCAAGGACCTATGAAAAACAACTTTCGTCTTCTTAGAAATAACTGCCATGTCACGAGCACTTGTGTACTTAAGTATCAAGCATATATATTTTTCAATTCGACTTATTATGAAGTTTGTTTGGAAATGTAAGGCACGCGTCTTGAAAAAATACTCTGGTTTGTCAGATTGCATTTTGCGTAAAATAACAACATAGAATGAAATGAATCATCTTCTTCTAACAAGAAAACCAACTTGTAAACAAACTTTATTGTTTCTACCGGAAGAAAACTATAGATGAAAATTCTTGAAGTAAATTGGCGTCATACGTGTCTAATATCAAAAACACTAAAATATGTAAACCACAGGAGAATGTGGTACTAGATAGCAGTGAGTAAGGTTGCAAATAAGTTTGACGTCTACCTTCCCAGCCTCACTGAATCTCTTACTGTATACAGAAGAATGTGCGACAAAACAAGAGTGAGAAAGATTGCAAATAAAGTCGTCGTCTATCTTTTCAGTCTCAGTGAATTGCAAACTGAATTCAGAATAATGCGGGACGAGACAGCAGTGGCCTATATTTTATACCTACATTGACTGGGACGGATGTACGAGACAAACCCAGAGGACGAGAATGTCATGGAGCTGCGTGAACTAATCTTCGTTAGCGATTTGTAATGTTGTGGTGTGACGAATGTTTGGTAAAAGAAATTGGTTTTGTTACGTAGACTTAATTCAGTCTTTAGCAAGATATAGATCAATAAACCGATAATTGCTTGTATTACGTTATATTGATGGTTAATCTCCTAAGAAGTAAGCGTTGACAGAGTCGTCACGACGGCGGGGTGATCGGGGAGGTTTTTTTGCGGCAAAAGCAGAGGGAGCCACAAAAGCGAAAAAAAAAAAAATTTGCAATGAAACAACTTTTAGGATTCAGTAAAATAGAAAACTATTGAAATAATTTTCAGTAAGTTTAGAAAACATTTAGTATTAAATATCAACATTCATCTTCAAGACAATTTTTCATCCCTTAAGCGCTCGCGCAGGAAACCATAATGCAACACTCTCATTGTAGCAGAAAGCTTTTAAATGACTCACGGTCACTCCGAAACTATACATGAAACTGTGATACGGATCGACATCGACATGCCCGAAGAACGCAGGTGTTCGTGGTAACCTCGTATCTCAGTCAGAAGTGAAAACCGCGTGCAGTGGTTCACATGGTGTTGTCGTTGGAAGACGCATAGAGAGTTGCGGGAAAAGTCTTTGGGGCGATAGACTTTGATGAGGTGTTTAAAGAGTTTTCATAAATAAATGAGGAAAACATTGTTTCTTTCTGAATTATTTAATGCATCAAGTTTTTTCCACCGCGCGGCGACCATCTTCCTGAAAGAGACACAATGTTTTCTCATTCGCTTAAAGGGGTTTTTCATTCGTCGTGTTAATCGTTTTTGGGTAAAATTGTATTATTAATGTACCAAAATCTAATTTCAAATAGTCCAACATTTTATACTTGTATTTATACTAGAATATTTTACTTAGTGGCTAATCATCCAAGAGAACTTCATATGTTAAGCTTAACATATTTTTAAAGAGACCAAAATTACTTTTTTTTAACTTTAGAAAACATAGTCTTTTCTAAAAATCCAAAGTTGAAATCCATTAAATGCAACTGTGAGTCTTGTTAAAAAGTCAAAATCCTTGCAACAAAATCCAAAGTTAAAAATCATGCAACTGTGAGAAGTATTAATTTGTTTCTACAATTTAAAAACTTAAAATTTGATAAATAATGTAACTATTCTTTTACTAGTTTAGATAAAACATTTTTTAGTCCTATTTACAAGTCAAATCGATTTTTTGTTCTTGATACTTCATGGTATTTGAAACTGGTGATCAAACAATCACTCTGAGTCTTGGTAGTAATTTTATGGGGAAGGTTTTGTCTCCTGGGATCCCTAATTTATTCACATCAAGTTCTTCTGTATATAATTTGTCATGTTTTGTAATGTTTGTGTTATGGATTGTACTTATTTTTGTGAAATAAATTTATTTTCAACTGAATTGAATCGAACTAGTATGGTTGGAAGGGCTAAACAGTGATACAAAAAATTGTTCATCGCAATATTTAAAAAAATGATATACTAGCTGAGTACCGCAGCTTTGCTCGCATGAATTCTGTTATGAATGTCTCCAGGTTTATTCTTTATCGTAGGGGTGGTTCCATTCACCTCAGCGACATCGAAATCTCTGAACTCGACTCATATCATTTTCGATAATTTTTATATACCCCTGAGATGCTGGACTTTATAGTTGATCGTAAATTTAAGCAGCATGAAAAATGTCATTAATAATCTCAGCGCTTCAAACTTTTGATCTCCACACTAATATTGATAATTTTCGATTGTTTTCAAAAGTCAACCCATTTCCATCCCGTACCCACGGGGTGCTAGGAGTATCTTATTTCCCATGGGGGCCTTTCACGATTACAGGATGTTACAATCAATTCAGCAATGCTGAAAACTATGAACTCGTCACTGATATTTTCGATAATTTGTACATAGCATCCCCTACCCTTGGGGTGCAATGGACAGATAGGTTTTTGGACCAGTGAAATTATAGAGACATTCTCAAAAACCCCAAAGTTAAATATGATCTCAACACTAATATAAGTCATTTTCGTTTACTTTTACACTTCATCCCTTAACCAAAAGGAGTATATTCCCTCATAGGGGGTGATCGTGGACTTAAGCGGCGTTGAGATTTAAGTGACCCTTCTATTCTGAGACCGCAAAACTGATGTATTTAACACCAATAACGGATTTCTTTTTTAAATAATTGCAACCTGCCACCCGTTCTCCCCCCTTCCCCTGGGATGCTACGGGTTTAATATCTCCAATCTGTACTAATTGTGGACTTACGAATCATTGGGGGCTTGCTCATCCATCTCAACAGTACCGATAACTATGATTTTAAGTGTGAAACAGGATTTTTTCCATTAATTTTACTCTTCCCACCCCCTCCCAAGGGGTGCCATTGATATCTTGCCCCCATAGTGTTTATTGAAGGATAGTCAGTCATCTGTATTTAAAGTTTGGTTTAAATTTGCTCAAGACACTCAAGTGATATGTTGGGATACATAATAAAACATTTCCACCCCCATAGGGGTCAAGTTTCGTAAAATCATTTCTTGGCAGACGTCTACACTGTAAAAGGAATCTACCAGTCAAATTTCAAGCTATCTATCTATCCATATATATATATATATATATATATATATATATATATATATATATATATATATATATATATATATATATATATA
>NNCF01126123.1:254923-293726 GCA_002313205.1 Laupala kohalensis
TATATGATATAATATTTATACTGAAATAATAACTTACAGTTATCCAATTTTTTGGAGCTTTCATTCGGGTCGATTTCCGCAAACTTCGTTCCAGTCGTTGATGTTCTTGTATTTATTAATATAGGTTGGTGATTAAAAATCCCACTGCGCAGGTCTGACCGCCACCTCGATAATGAATCTCTCCGTGTAAAATTCCAAAATTTCGAACTGTTAATTGAACAAATTAATAAAACACAAAAAATTAACTAACAAATAAAGAATATACTAACAAACATAAAATTAACCTACAATCAAACAAAATAGACAAAAACAATAACATAGTAACTACAAACAATAAAAAGTTGCTAACAAACAGTGAACCATTAAAGGTAAGGAAATAAAGTCAAAGGAAGTTAACCACACTCTAATCTGCTCTAAATAATCTCGTACATTGCGTGACTGGGTGCGTCACATATAACAGTGAAGCCAGTGCAATCGATGCACAAGCTTGCGGAGCGACAATTCGAGCTTTGAAAATCGCTACAACGAATCGCATCGCCATGTGAAGCAGACGACTCCACTGACATAGTGCACAACAATGTTTGGGTGCGCTGCGTTAGCGCTGCTGTATTGGAGCGATTTGTGGTACGAACTACGAACGCTTGCTTTCGTCGGACATGCGAACCCGCTCTGAATTTAAATTTTCTGATCACTCCAACGGCGCGAGGTCACGCCACTCTGCTACTATCTGCATGTCAGTCAATTTAAGAGACAAAAAAGTGATATTGCGTTTTCAGTTCTATAAATCAAGAATTGTGTGCTCACATTCGAACCGAAGCAGAACGAAAAAGATTGCATTACGACTAGTGGAAATAATACTCACTTAGTTGAAAACAATATCGTTTTTCGTGGAAGTTTAGCTAAATTCCTTACTCATCAAAATGGCGATTGTCTTTGTTTAGTTTATCTCTTAGGTAAGTTTGAATGCATCATAATGGAGCACCTCCGACGTGGCGATGAATGCGAAATTAATGCTCATATGATGAGCCTCCATCCAAACTGAGTTGAACGCTGCTCTCCCCATGTTATTCACAAAGAAGAGTTATCACTGACAATCCTTTACATTCCTTATATTCTCGAAAACAGAGTAACTAATAAAATATCAGTTAAAGGACGTTTTATGGGCTACTATATTGCTGAAAGTATTATGGGAAAAGCTCTTTCTGAATTAATGTTTCATGACATAGTAAAATGGAAGGCCACTTGGTATCTAATTTAGTTGGGTAGTTAATCTTCGTTTTTAATTTGTTTATGGCCTTGAGTATCCTTAGGGATTAGTAGGCTTGTACGTATAAGTTGATTTTGTTTTTCGAAGTACTTGTAGACGACGAACTCTTTAGCTCTCATAAGAGATTGAGATGTAAAGCTTCGTTATATTTATATGGACAGAAAGTTAAATTAAGATTCTATAAAAAGCTCTAGAGCTCTATTTAAAGGTTATACCTGAAATGTTAAATGTTATACCCGTATCATCGTTAATACTGATGATACTTTATCCATATAATTTAGCAATAGTGTAACGAAACCTCTTCCTCCTACATCCCTTGTCTGTTTTTATTTAAAACAGCCAAGGGAAAAAAAATTTTAGGGCTACATATTCAGGACAACCTCAAATGGAATTGCCATATTGATAACTTGAATTCCAAACAAAGCAAAATTCCGAATTTTAGTCAACACATTTCTCGCTGCATGTATTTTGCAAATGTATATTCTCATTTACATTATCTTCTGCGGCCAGAGCATTAAAACTTTTAGAATTCAAAAGAGAATAGTTCGGATTATATGTAAATCTCACCCCCGAAATTCATGTAAACCTTTATTTAGATAATTAAATATTCTCCCTGAACCCTTGATAATACATTTATGGAGTAGACGTGTTTGTTAAGACAGAACTTTTAAAATCCCATCCCTTCTTTAGAAGAAATAGTCTAGTTAACGAACACAACACTCGTAATGAGGTTAATATTCATCGTCCTGACGTGCCAACAACTATTTGCCAAATATTTTAATAAAAGAAATAATGAGAGTTTCAATTTCCTAATAAATATTGTTTTCCACATGACTTCGGATGATGTATGTGATGTAAATTTCTCTTATATTTTATCACGCCATTGTTATTGTACTCTAGATATTGATTAAATTCCTTTTTCATGCACGTTGTTTTTGCTTCTTTTTGTTTTTAATGGTTTATTTCTAACTGTACGCAACCTTGGCTCAGTTATGTACATTATCTCCGTAGTCCTTCTAGGTCCGGGTGTTTCTCCGGTTTTGCTTCGGATAGTGGCGGATTTTCCTTGGGCGAGAATGTCTTTATTACTTTTCTTTTATTAATCTCGAATTTTTGCTGCACTAATATCTATAATTATTTTGAATAATTAATGAATAACAGTACGTATTTATTAAATAATTTCTTTTGTAAATATTGAATCCGTCGCTGTTCATGGGCCCCTGATCGGAATTGATGGGATGGTGCCTTGCTTGCTTCCGTAGAGTAACTTAGTTTATTACTCCCCACGTGGTCGTACAAAGTTTGCAACTGCTTTTTTGGCAATAAAGTTTATTTAGAAATCACGCATTTCTTCAAAAGATCTCCTTTTGATTTTTGGTAATGATTATTTTTATTACAACATATGCCGAATTATGCAAAATGCCCTCGGTTTGCTGCATTCAAAGGTTGGTGTTGTATGGAAAGTGTTGCAATTGTAGGAAAGGGGGAGAATCGCTTTGCTTAAGTTCATTCCTGGATGTTTAAGAAGGGATCCAAGCCTGCGCCATAAGGCGCTCATCGTTGATGGTCTCACGGATGATTGGATCACAAGGCCTCCTGAAACAATTTAGAGTGCCATGTCCGCCGGCAACCGGCGACTTAGGCACTCATTAGGGATTGGAGTAAGAGGAAAGAGGGATAGAAGTATAGATGGTTTATGACAGTAAGTATTAAGAAGAAGAGGAGAAAAAAAAACTAGGGGTAAAAAGTGTGATAGGACAGTTGAAGAATATCAGAAGGGTATCTGCGTACAGCTGCAGAATTAACCTTGCGCTTGAGATGACGGTAAAACTGTTTAAAATGGTTGTTGCTTAAGTTCGTCCCGGGCGCCTGTGGTTCACGCGACGGCACTGAATATTGACTCTCAGAACCAATAGTATCTGACATATTTTATGCTCTTTTGAGGTTTACTAATTTTCTTCTAGATTCTAAAATATTCTTAGGAGAGGAAGTGACCTAGGCGAATCTGTTTGTGTTCTGATCTTTTAAGTGTTTGGCCTTTAGAAATTAAGGTTAGAAAACAAAAATAAACAGTGATCTAACAGTTTTTCGCTAAGAAAATATATGTTGCAGGTTAATTAACTGGATTGTGTGTCTATGTAATGGTTACCTATTATGAGTAAATATTTTCGAATAACTGTGTTTCCTCAACAAGTCTGAGGGATGTTTACGAGTGTATATATTGTTAGTTGAGTGAATAGAGTATTTAGATATACATATTTCTGTTCGTGGGTGAATGACATGTTTCGGTGATTATTTATTTAAGAGTGAACTTTCTAAAATTGAAACTACGTCTTTTCAGATGTTAACTGAAACGATCTACTCTGTAGATCAAAACATATTTCATCATCTTGCCTCTTCCGTTCATTCGTTTGTATTGTAACACTAAAATTATAAAACAATTAAAAACTTAAAATCTCAGTTAAATTCTTGAAAAAAACATAAACAATACACAAATTGTTGCTATCGCAAGTTAATGATAACCGTTATCTTTTAATGTTTTTAGTGTCAAATTATTTAGACAAATAAAAAATATTTTATTATTAATCAAACACTATACTTTATTACAACATACGTTTTGTAGTATATATAGTTTAGGTAAGGTAAGCTAGGTCACTAAACAAAATATTTCTTACATTGCCTGTATAAAAAATCATTATTTCTCTTTTAAAAAAATAAGAAGGTTCTCAGTGTTTACTGATAGAATTCAATAATCTCAGTTATAGATATTCAATAAAGCGTTTTTTATATATAACTCATTTACGATATTACTATATCACCTGATAACAGAGGAGCGAGCAGTAATATTGGTCGTAGTATTCAGGTACGTTATTCATTTTCATTTTAACTATTAGACACATTTACATATATTAAACAAATAATACTTTTTAAGGTATTGATATTTAATTCCATTCTGATGTGGTTGATGATCCATTGGTTGAGGTGAGTGATATACATAAAAATTTCGATTGATCGTTGTCAAAAAGACACGTATTTTGCTCGTAACCTTAAATTTGAGATCTTGCAATAGTGCGTAATACACACAGTTTTATGTAGGGCTGGTAGAGATATATTAGCTATTCCATTATCAACGGTTCCTTCTGAGTCAGCATTCAGTACGAATACTATATGCATCGCGGATTTTGTTGACACCATCTATTGGATTAGCAAAATTCGATCATTTCGATCCGAATAAAGAACTTTTGAGGTTAAAGATTGCGCACTTAAACCAGGAATTCGTACAAAAAATCTTATTTCATCATTTACAGTTTTGATTATTTGCAGTAATTAATTTATTGTCAAGAAAGGCAGTGCAAACTGCGTATGACCACGTAGAGGACAATAAACTAATTTACTCTTCGGAAGCAAGCAAGAGACCATTCCTTCAATTCCGATAAAGGGATCTAAGGCAGAGGCGGATTTTATATTTCAGCACATTCCTAAAAATAAAAATAGTTCGGTACGTGTTATAAAATTAACATAATACCCAACAAATTTGTATTAAATAAAACACAAAAAAATTATTTCAGAAGAACGCATTATTATCAAACTATAGATTATTTAGAAGTATTGTTTATAAATCCTAACTATATATTATTAAACAACACTTAAATCGAGATTTATCATTTCAATAGATGTCCCCCTTATTCAAGAGTCGAGCGAGTATGTACAAAACATCCACCTCTACCCGAAGGAAAACCGGAGAAAAACCCGGGCCAGAATAGGGTTACAGAATTAATGTTCACAACCGTACCAAGGTTGAGTACGTACAATACTAAACATATAAATAATAAGACACAATACAAGCATTCAGGAAAATAGTTTAAAATTGTAATCAGATTTTTTAATTACTGTAGCAATGGTGTGATAAAGTACTAGACTATTTTAACTTTTATTGGAATCAATAAATTCTTTTATATTGTAGAAGTACTGATGCCGTAGGTAGGTTTTAACCGTGGATATGAAGACAATCAATTTAATGATATCTTTAAAAAAAAAAAAAATTTTTTTGGGGGGGGTGGAATTATATAGAACGATTCCCGAATAATATGGTCCTTTTTGTCAAAGAGTGGTTGACACTCTAGGACGATGAATATTATTCCCGTTGTGAGAATTGTGTTCGTGAACGAGACTGTTTCGTATGAAGCAAGGGTGGCACTTCAGTAATTCGGTCAGATATTTAATTCCTTGAATAAAGGTTCACAGGAGTTTCGCGGAAGAGATTTACAAATTATCCGAACAATCCTCTTTTGAATTCTGAATGATTGGTCGCTCTGACCGGAATTGCCACAGAAGATAATGTTATATGGTAAATGGGAGAAAACGTTTGTAAAATATCGCAACGGGCAATGTGTGGACTAACAATATTAACTAAAATTCGGAACACAATTTGCTTAATTGGGAATTAAGATTGTCAACGTGACAATTCCATTTGAGTTTGTCTTGAATATGGAGACCTAAGAATTTTGTGTTCGTAACAGTTTTTAATTGTGTTCCGTTTAAAGAAAGAGAAACCTGGGGTAAAAATTTTGTGATACTATTGTGAAATGACATAGACACTATTTTGTCAGCGTTTTAAATGAGACAATTTGCATGGAACCAAGCCGAAAGGTTAGACAAAACGTTTAGAGCGTGAGCGTGTATACACTGTAAATTAGTGTCATCAGTAAAAGGAACCATTTTGCAATCCGATGTGCAGGATGACACGTGGTTTATATATAACAAAAAGAATATTGGGCCGAGAATTGAACCTTAGGGAACTCTGCGAATCTGAAAGGCAATGCTGATATACTTTATTTTTAGTGATATTTCGAACTATTAATATCTCTTTTTAAAACAGGAAGTTATCCATTGAAGTGCAAGTCCACGAATACCATATGATTGCAATTTTAAAAGGAGAATTTCATGATGGATGACATCGAATACTATGGATAAATAAGAAAATGGACCCTGAGGGTTTTCTCCATGTTCAAGAGATGTGATAACATCGTTAAAAGAAGAAAATATGGCGCTGATAGTGGAAAAGGATTTCTGTAAATCTTGTTGGTCGTCGGAGATAATGTCATTTTTTGATAAAAAATCTAGAAGACGCTTATTAAAAAAATGTTCGAGAATTTTTGAGAAAGTGGATAGTAGAAAAATTGGTTGATAATTTCCCACATTGAATTTGTTTCGTATCTTGTGTAAAGGTTCCACTGCAGCACACTTAAATATGTTAGGAAACACCCCTTCTTATAAAGAACTGTTAAAAATATTTATGAGGGGATTTAATATAACGTAGGACGAAAATTGAACAATGAATTCGGGTACATCATATATTCCCGTTTAAATTTTTTTTTTAATGAATTGACTATTCTCATGATTTCACTGGTGTTGGTTTCGGATATGAACATAGAATCGGGTACGTGGGTGGATATATTTGGAGGACATTGGTTTTGAGATATTGAGTTCGTTATTTCACCTACTTCTGAGAAATAAGAGTTAAACTTTGTGATGTCCTTTGGATTTAATGCGTTTTTGGCATCGTTTAATAGAGGAATGTTTTCTTGGCGATTTCTAGGTGACGTATAATTCTTAACTATATTCCATATGGTTTTGGTCCGGTTGTTTGATTTTAGTATCTGTCTGTCATTTTCCATAACTTTAAATGCATAAACCACTTTTCGGAGAATCTCTCTCTCTGAAATTATATATATATATATATATATATATATATATATATATATATATATATATATATATAATTTCAGAGAGAGAGACTTTACACGAAATCTCAACGACTACAAAGCCTACAAACTTGCAATTTGGCAGGTAGGTTCCTTTAAGGGAAACATCCATAACGATTTTACGAAAATCCAACCCTAAGGGGGTGAAATGGCGGTTGGAATATATTAAGTATTTATCTCTCCAGAACTCTGGAATGCCTGGGGCAATTTTAACCAAACCTGATACACAATTGAATGACTAAATGACATCACGCCCTATGGGGGTAAGACATTCCTTACACCCCTAGAGAGGGGGTGAGAAAGGAGATAACATGTAAAAATAATGGGAAAATCCGATATTAGAATCGAAACGCTTGTTTTCGGTGATGTTGGGATGGATAATGACCTCCCAGATGCTTTCTAAGTTAACAATCAATCCACATTGCATATAATATACCCCTATCTCTAAAGCAGTGGTGGGAATGTTAACATAATAAAAAACGACCGATATTGTTGTTGAATAAATCATTTTTGTGTCCGCTGAAGTGAAGTGACACCCTCATTGTCAGATAAGTACACAATTACCGCCTATAAGGAATAAACACCCTTTTTTGTTGGGGGTGAGAAGGACTGAAACGTAAAAATAATCGAAAGTGGTCAATATTAGTGTTGAGATTGTAGTTCTCGGGGTCGCTTTAATTACTAGTGACGTTCTCGAAGATTTCTACATCCACAATCAACCCGTATAAACTCAAGCACCCTAGGGAAGGGGATGCTATGAAAAAAATATCGAACATGGCATACCAGTGACGAGTCAATAATTTTCGGCGTCTCTGAGTTGATAGTGAAATCCTGATATCGTGAAAGTGTGAACTCAGCCCTCTTGAAACACACACCACTAACACTCCTTGTATGGGAGTGAGGGTGGAAATGGGATTATGGATAAAAATAATTGAAAACTAATATTGAAATATTAAAAAAATGCATCGGATACACAGTTTTAGGGTTGACGAGATGTTTCAACAACCAATGCCGTTATAATCAAGATGATATCACATATGAGCACTGTATTCTTGGAGATGGGGGCGGAAAGAGCGAAACGTAAAAAGACCGATATTAGGGTCGAGTCCTTAGTTATTGTGTATTCTGAGATGATGAATCGTATTTCCAATGGCTTTATGTACCCTTCAGACCACACGAGGTGCAACGACGTTCCTAGAGGTGGGAAGAGTGAGACACAAAAATTATTTTTAAAAAGTACACTAAGAATGGATTTTACAAATCTTTTTTTGTAAAATTAGTGTTTTCTAAAAACTTTTTTTGAATTATATCATTGAAAATTAACACCAATACTATTATAACCTCCAACATTAATGGATAACATTCTCAGTGAATACGAATGAGGATATAAGAAAAAAATAAAATTGAAGACATATTCAAATTCCTCTCCACAATCTAACGTCGATTCCATTTCTCGTGAATCACAAACTATTTGCGAAAATTAAATAATTATATTTCATCATAATGTCCAATCCCTTTCAAACAAATTGACAGACATTGAAATTCTGGTACACGAAAATCCATTCGAATTGTTATGCCTAACAGAACATTGGCTTTCAACTAACAACATCAACAATACTGCTATTTCTAATTATTATTTAGCAAGATCTTACTATCGGCAAAATTTTAAAGGAAAAAATCACCACGGAGGTACTTGTATCTACGTTCGTAATGATATTTTATCTTTTCCACTTCCTGGCTACGAGAACTTCTGCGTAAATGGTGTGTTCGAAATTTCTGCAGTTAATCCGACCGACACCGGTATTGTTGTTTTGTGTATTTATAGACCTCCTCAATCAGATCTTGACATATTTTTTCGAAACTTCGAAATTGTTTCAAAACGTATCACACATAAATCTACTAAATCTATCGTTATATGTGGTGATTTCAACATCGATTTCCTGAGTACATCCGACTCTCCACGTTCACAATTAATCGATTCAAGAATCTTATCGACTCCTTCAACCTTATTACTACGATAAACGACCTCACTTACCTCTAGGGTTCATCTCAAATATAGCTAGATCAAATTATCGTCAACAAAGGAATCTCGTATTTTTCTGAAGTGTTTATCGCCGGATCCAGCGATCACCTTGCTCATGTATTGACTATTAATGATAAACTAAAACCATTTAAAATTCTTTACAAGTTTTCAAGAGAGTTAAATGACAGAAATCAATCCATATTCATAAATTATTTGCTTGAAGGACCATGAAAAGATGTTTAGAATTGCCAAAACACCGACGACAAATTCAATACATTTTTATCAATATTCCTAAAACATTACAACTCTAGCTTTCCCATAAAACGCAAGTAAATAAATTAACACAAAGAAATACAATGGATGGATCATCCAAGCGATAAGAATTTCTTCAAAAAACAAACACCGTTTATATTATCATTCAAAACTCTTTAACCAACCACCCGAATTCCATAATTATTTTCGTAAATATAAGACTATTCTTCGAAAAGTAGTCTATGCAGTTAAAGTAATGGAAAACGACAGGCAGATACTAAAACCGAACAACCGGACGAAAGCCATGTGGAATATTGTTAAAAATTACACGTCAAATTCTGAAAATCGCGAAGAAAAGATTTACCTACTAAACGATGGCAAAATCGTATCAAAACCTCAGGACAACGCAAATTTGTTCAATTCTTACTTCTCAGAAGAAGGTAAAATAACGAAATCAATATATAAAAATCAACGCACCCAATTCTATGTCACTTCTGAAACTAACGCCAGTGAAGTCATGAGAATCATCAGATCATTAAAAAACAAATTTTCAACAGGTATAGATGATATACCCGAGAGTATTGTTAAATTTTCGCCCCACATTATATTAAATTCACCCATAAATATTTGTAATAGTTCTTTATGGGAAGGGGTATTTCCTAACATTTAAGAGAGCAAAAGTGAAACCTTTACAAAAGAAACGAAACAAATTTAATGTTGGAAATTATCGACCAATATCTCAACTACCCACTTTCTCAAAAAATTCTAGAAAAATTGTTCTATAAGCGTCTAATAGAATTTTTATCAAAAAATAACATTCTCTCTGACGATCAACACGGTTCCAGGAAATCCTTTTCCACTACAAGCGCAATATTTTCTATTTTAAACGACGTTACCACATCTCTTGACCATGGAGAGTGTTTTTTTTTATTTATCCAAAGCATTCGATGTCATCCTTCACAGAATTCTCTTTTTCAAATTGCATTCTTTAGGCATTCGTGGACTTCTACATCAATGGCTAACTTCTTATTTAAAAGATAGATATCAACATGTCGAAATATCCTATACTAAAAATAAAATTCTTCAGCGCTGTCTTTCAGAAACAAAGCCACTTATTTGCGGAGTACCCCACTGTTCAATTCTGGGCCCTACACTCTTTTTGTTGAATGGGAACGACATGTCACCATCCACATCAGATTGCAAAATGGTTCTTTTTACAGATGACACTAATCTACTATGTAAACACGCCAACGCACAAAAAGTCTTGTCTAATCTTTCGAATTGATTCCAGGCAAATCATCTCATTGTAAACACTGACGAAACAGTGTCTGTGTCATTTCACAATAGTATCAAAATCTTTACCCCAGGTTTCTCTCTCTTTAAACGGAACACAATTCAATACTGTTACAAATACAAAATTTTTAGGTCTCCATATTCAAGGCAACCGCAAATGGAATTGTCAGGTTGACAATCTTAATTCCCAATTAAGCAAATTGTGTTACGCATTCCGAATCTAAGTTAACGTAGCTAGTCCACATATTTCCCGATGCGTATATTTTGCAAACTTTTACTCCCATTTACGTTACGGCATTACCTTCAGGGGCAATTCCGGTCAGAACATTCAAACTTTCAGAATTCAGAAGAGGATGGTTCGGATGATTTGTCAATCTCACCCCCGAAACTCTTGTAAACCTTTATTCAAGGAATTAAATATTTTAACACTTCCCTGCATTTATATTTATGAAACGGTTGTGTTTATTAAGACCGAATTAGTGAAGTGCCACCCTTGCTTCATACGAAACAGTCCCGTTCACGAACACAATACTCGCAACAGGAATAATATTTATCGTCTTAGAGTGCCAACCACTCTTTCCAAAAAAGGACCATATCATTCGGGAATCGTTCTATATAATTCCCTTCCCAAGAATATAAAAGGTATTATGAAATTGAATATCTTCAAATCCGCGGTTAAAAACTACCTACTGCACCAGTGCTTCTTCAATATAAAAGAATTTATTGATTCCAATAAAAGTTAAAGTCGTCTAGTACTTTATCACACCATTGCTATAGTAATTAAAACAACTGATTACAATTTTAAACTATTTTCCTACACGCTTGTATTGTCTTATTACTTATATGTTTCGTTTCGTACGTACTCAACTTTGGTACGGTTGTGTACATTAATTCTGTAACCCTATTCTCCGGTTTTCCTTCGGGTAGAGGTGGATTTCTTATACAGGTTCTCTAGGCCTTGTCTAGGGGCGTGTTTATTGTAACAATAAATTGTGAATTTAGTGTTATTTCAATTCTTATGATTTTTAAACACTATACTCAAAGTAATCTATACTTCGATAAAAATGTGTTAATGTAAAATAATTTTTTTGTGTTAAATTACAAATATATTGACATTATATTAGTATTATAACTCGTAGCTAACTTTTTATCTTATCTAGGAATTTGCTGAAGTTTTTTAATCCGCCTCTGCCTTAGGTCCCTTGATCGGAATTGATGGGATGGTCCCTTTGTTTGCTTCCGGAGAGTAAATTAGTTTATTGTCCTCCACGTGGTCATACGCAGTTTGTACTGCTATTTTGACAATAAATTTATTTATTTATGTTTATAAATTTATTTATTAATGAATTTACGCGAGCAAAACTGCGGGTACTCAGCTAGTAGTCTTTGTATTTACGGAAATTATCTGGGAATTCGTATGGTTGAATGTAGGATTTTGAAAGATAATATGGAAAGATAAAGATGGCGAGTGTTTTGTAAGAAATTCTTATACCTTGGGTGATCCTTCTATTGTATTTGTTTGTGTTAATTAACTTGCGTTTTATGGGATAGCTAGAGTTGTAATGGTAACAAAATTCGGACACACTGTCAATGCAGAAGTCCTGGTAATCTGAGAATTGTGAAGATAAAATATCATTACGAACGTAAATACACGTATTTCCGTGTGAATTTTTTTCTTTAAATTTTTGTCGACAGTATACTCTATTTATGTGACATTCTTTTTTTTATTGTTTTTGGGAAGTATTTCGCACGCTTATTTGGTGACGGTGCAGTTGGTCCAAGTCGACATACATAATTCTTTACTTTATTTTAGAATGTATTTAATTGTTTGCTATACTTTTGTTAAAATAATTAAAACCTGTAAACGGCATTTTATAAACGAAAAAAAAAATCTTTATCATTTAAAATGTATTCATATTTTACACAATTCATCAATAAAACATTAACTGTTTAAGTCAATTTCGGTTCTAATTTAATTTTTCATGTATTGCATGATTCAGATTCGAACAAAAATTTAATTTTCGGTTTAAGACTGCAGCTTTAATTTAATTGTGATTTTAAAACTTGCAATTACTGGTGTTTTAGAAATCAAATTAATTCTATGCTGATTTGTAAAAAATTATGATCGGTCTTGATTCTGTCAAATTCGGTTTGATTCGGTTAAGATTAGGTTCGGCTTGAATTTGGGTCGGTTTTCCAACCGAACCGGTAGACTTACATCACACTCTCATTACAATTTTTTTTTTTTTTTTTTTTTTTTTTTNACACTGGCGTAATATACGTATCTCATTGCTGAGTGGTCTCACTGAGCAGTTGAGTATACGGGCTACGGTCTCTATTTAAGGTTAAAAGCCACCTATAAAACTAACCCTCCAAAACTACGCGTTATGTACCAAGGTTAACACCGCCGTAACGCAGTGCTACAATATCACCCCAACCCTTTGATGTGTTTCATAATTTATGGACAACCCCTTGCTACTGGACACTTCCAATACGGATCTCGCCAACGGTCGACCAGAACACAGCGACAGGAGTAAAGGAATGTGTCATCAAATATTGTGCGTTTATTTTTAATGTATTTACATGTATTTAAGGTCATCATATACCATTGTTCACTCTGAAGGGGATGAAGACAACTCAAAAATTTCCCATTCACTTATTACTATTCCAATATTGTAAGGGTAAGTTATAATCGTGAATTTAGTGTTATTTCAATTCTCATAATTTTTAAACACTATACTCAGAATAATCTATAGTTCGATAATAATTTGTACTTGTAAATTTTTTGCGTTAAATTACAAACGTACTGATATTCTATTAGTATTATAACTCTCAGCTAACGTTTTATCTTATCTAGGAATTTTTGCTCTAATTTTAGAATCCATCTCTGCCTTAGGGCCCTTGATTGGAATTGATGGGATGGTTCTTCCGGAGAGTAAATTAGTTCATTGTCCTCCATGTGGTCATACGCAGTTTGTATGACATTTTTGACAATAAATTTATAAATGTGTAATTTTACAAATCAATGCAGTTATAAAATATTAAACTTTATTGTAAAAAAAAAGCAATTGCAAACTGTGTATCACCACGTGTGGGATAATAAACTAAATTACTCTCCGGAAACGAGCAAGGGACCATCCCATCAATTCTGATCAAGGACCCAAGGGCAGTGGAGGATTTAATATTTATAAAGGAAATTATTTAATAAATACATACTGTTATCCATTTATTATTCCAAAATAAACTGTATATATTTGTGCAGAAAAATTCGAGTTTAATAAAACAAATGTTAATGACATTCCCGCCCAAGGAAAATCTGCCAGGAGGAAAAACAGAGAAACACCTGGGCCAGGATAGGGCTAAAGAGATAATGTACACAACCCTGCCAAGATTGCGTACAGTTAGAAATAAACTATTAAAAACAAAAAGAAGCAAAAACAACATGCGGGGAAAAAAGAAATTTAATCAGTAACTAGAGTGCTATAACAATGGGATGAAGAAGTATAAGAGATATTAACATCACTTACATCATCCGAAGTCATATGGTAAACAATATTTATTAGGTAATTGAAACTCTCATTATCTTTTATTATAATATGTAAATTCGTTCACATTATAAAAACAATAGCACATTAGAGAGCTTCTAACTGCAGATTTAAAGAGATCCAATTTCTTTATAACTTTTATATTTTTGGGAAGGGAATTATGCAAAATTATTCCTAAATGATAAGAGCCTCTTTAGCAAAGAGATGTTGACACGCCAGGACGATGAAAATTAGCCTTATTACGAGTGTTGTGTTCGTGAACTAGACTCTTTTTTCCAAAACGGGTGGGATTTTATAAGTTCTGTCTTAACAAACACAACTACTTCAGAAATGAATATTCAAGAGAGAGGCAGAATATTTAAAAACAGTACTCTAAATTAAAGATTTACATTAATTTCAGGGGTGTATTCTCTTTTGGATACTAAAAGTTTAAATGTTCTGAGTACATTGACCCCAGAAGATAACGCTGCACTGTAAAAGCAAATAAACATTTGCAAAATACACACTGCGTGAAACGTGTTGACTAACAATGTTGACTAAAATTCGGAATGCATATCGTAATTTACTTAGTTTGGAATTGAGTATATCAATATGGCAATTCCATTTGAGGTTGTCCTGAATATGAAGCCCTAAAAATTTTGTTATCTTTATTGTTGATGAGAGTAAAATGCGAAATCTGTTATTGCTAATTCATCATGAGGATATATAGTGTGATGTGCTGGGACGAATACCACAGAGTGGGATGGAGTTTCTTACCACATCTCTGATGATTTTTCTATAATAGAATCATGAGATATGCTAGAATATTATATTGTTTGTATTATTGTTTGTTTGTTTTATTATGTATGATTTTCTTGTTTAAGTAATTTCACTTGTTTCTAATAGTATTAGTCACCTGTTTATGTTATCAGCCCCGAAGAAGGTTTCAAATAAAATCCAAAACATTGTGGATTATTAAGAAATTGTTTTTATTGACCAAGCTCTCAAGATTCTATTACAATTATATTGAGTGGTCAAGATCCAGATCATAAATGAGACTTTGATACCTACAGAAATTTTAAAGAAATATTTAAAACAAATTGGTAAAATAACATTGCAGAAATTCTAATTATAATAAAAATTTCCATGTTTTGCCTTGGGTTGGCCTACTTGCCTAATTATTAATCTTGCAATTTTTAAACTTTATTTTATTCATTTTTCTTGAGGTAAGAAAAAAATCTTCTGGCTTTTTTTTATTTTTTGCCATACAACTTACTTTTTTAATTTCGTAAATGAAAATTATTGCATGTACAGTCACAAAATTAAAAAATATATAGAATAGCATATTTATTATTGTTATACCATGTTTTTACATTTTACCTTCATTTAAAAATACAACTGTTGTGGTTTTTCCATTACAACTTTTGTTTTACAGTGGGGTGGTTAGAAAATTTAATATGTGAACTCAAGGAAAGCGATGTTACAAGCTAAAACAAGGAACAATCCAGTTACTAGTCTGTTCCTTGATATCTTATGGTAGGCATTTTATTTATCACAGAAAGTAAGATTCGGTAATGTCAAGGTTCTAAGATGCATCATATACTTGTGGTATACATACTGTAAAAATGCAATATGGGAGAAAGTGAACGATAACACGTGTTTTCTTCATAGTCATGTAAAAGAATATTTAATGGAGAATAAAGAAATGTGTTGAAATATTTAATTAAAAATTATTTTTTTTAATTATACTAATTCTATCCTTTATTAAGTGATTAAGTTTCTAAAGTTGTCAATAATCGTTTGCGTATTTTCATCATAACATATTTCCCATCTTTTTTTGTGATAAGCTTCTGTCAATTTCACATATTATACTTACTTTTGTGTATTTTTTCTTAAATGAAATTAAACTGTGACTAATCCCTTTGAAGAACTTTGAGAAGTCTGAAGATGATTTGAATGAATTATATTAGTGTGTATTTCACAATCTTGAGATGGTTAACTATTTACCATTTGTTTACTTTGTTACTGACCCCAGTTGATTTTGTGATTAGGAATAAATACCTCATAACCTTTCTGTAAATCTTCAAAGATGTACTCACATGATAGAATAAAATCTGTTACCGACAAGAAAATGTATGTTTGAAAAAAAGTATACAACAGGAGAGATATTAAATTACATTAGAAAGGTGCATTTTATTTATAAAACCCAAAATTTAAAATAATTTCTCCCCATTGAATAGTTGTGTGACTCTGGGCAGGACATAACTATAAATATCTGATGTCTAAAAATTTTACTGAGAAGGATATTTTTCAAACATACTTTGGATTCGAGATATTGCATCAATAAAAGTCAGTATAAGTATTGCATCAATATAAGTACGCAGAACTAGGTTTCTCTTCAAAAGCTTTCACAATTAAAATTAGAGAGAATTTTTATAATTCACTGCTTAGACACACTGAACTAGAAAAGATTAAATTGAGGAAAACTGACTCTCTTCATGAATATACCAAAACCAAAGGAATGGTGAAGGGGTTAAAATGTCTGATATTTACAGAGCATAAAATAAACCATAAAAATTGTACAATGCATAATTTAAACTATTTATGATTGATGCCCCATGATTTGTGAATTTTATAACAAAGACTTTTTGTAAGTTTTAGTCCTGAACAAGGAGTGTAAAATTTACATATCCATGTGTTTAGTACTCTTATTACTTTAGTGTTGTGATCTTACCTGATTTTTTGGAGCTGGTAAGTTTGTGTATTTGATAAAATGATTTACTAAAAAGCACAAGAAAACAAGGAATTTGTTTGATGAAACATAGTTGTTGGAAAACAATGAAGATTCTGTCTTCAGTAATCAATACCCCAGTGTTCAAAGGAATGAAATAACATGAATAAAATTTAAAAATAACTTTTACTTTATGACATCTCTGTATGAATGCAACAAGTTTTTAAGATTGTAAAGCATGTTTAACATTGTTTTTTCTCCATTTCATTGCAGAAAATGTTTTGTGAGTAATTTACTTTTAAATTTTTATGTATAAAACAGTATTTGTACTAAATTACCCCTTTTCTAATGAAATCCTGAATCTGCTTCTGAATACTGATGTATACTTTCAGAATAAATAATTTACCCTACCTAGTTATTATTATATCAATATAACACAAATTGTTTATGAATAAATTAACAATTTCCACCCATGGACTCAGACGAAATGGAACATGAAAAAAGAAATAGTTTATAAAGCCCTCTTGATTCTTCCACATTTAATTTGAAAGTTAAATTTATAAATGAGTTATTTCTTAGTACCTTTTTCTTTGTATTTTCTAGTTAACATTTTAAAGTTAAGAAACCAAATATTTCATTCCCTCGCAGAAATTAATCGTTTTATTGAAACTTAATGTAAATAGGTGTATCTCGTTGTGCATGTATTTTAAACTTCCTGATTTTAAATTTATTTGGATGTGAAGAAGATTTTTGTGGGTCAGGAACTAAAAGTTCAAATTCTACATACAATCATACTCAGAAGAAATTTATTTACTTTCAAAATTCAATATTGCAGACTAAGATAAATTGTAAAATATTCCGATTACGAAACATTATAAAATGGTATTCTTACAAAAGTCAACTATTACTATCAATCTACATTTGGTATAGAAAACATTGTGTTAAAATATAGAAAGTATTTTTTAATGAAATAAAAATATGCCATAGCATTTCTCGGAACATAAAAAGAACAAGAACTCAGCCAAATTATTACAAAGAAAATTAATTTTCTCTTAATTCATAAACTTGAATGTGTTGTAGTGTTAAGTTGTCAACAATTATTGAAGTAATATGAGTAATATAAGTTATATGATAATAAGTACAAAATATCATTTTCTTTGGTGCTTCAAATTGTTATTTCCTCTATAACTTTTAGATACATTAATTTATTTTATTATATATCATATATTACGTATAGAAGTCTCGCTAACATGTTTTGTTTATTTTATTTTTTAAATAAGAAATTTGGTTATTTTAGCATTTGGAGATATCAGGGAGAGGTTTTCCATTGCACTTATTTTTCCAACCATACCAAGCTGTGAAACCGTGTCTTTTGAAGATCTTCTTGGCACATGTGCTGTCATCAGAAATGTTATCATTGGTTAAATCTGAAAATAGTTTTCACAAAACATTAATATTTATTCATTTTACCTCTGAAAAATACATAAAATTCAGTACAAAATATGTAAATCCTACAAAAATAATAAGAAATCCTTACCAGTAAATTTTTGCATCTAGAGAATGTTATTCTTAAAAATTATGATAAGAGTGCCTAACAGGCAAAGAAAGGAATAATAATTTGTAAAGTGATATTTATAATTAAATTATGAAGTTACTCTGACACTAAAACACTCTAACAAGATGCTAGCTTGACTTGTTTGCTAAATTACAAATAACGCGATATATATAATATAATGCAAAATCCTTCAAATAACACGAAATATCCCAAATTGTGCATTGGATTTTTTAAGTGGTTGGTGTGTTTAGGTTGTAGTGGAAAGAAGAAAAAGTGACCGTGTAATGCTCAAGCCAAGTGTAATGGTATTTTTATTGGCAAGTGAATTCTGCTCGTAAGAGTTTTATATTAATAGCAATAAAATATTGAAGTGTAAATTTTGTGAAAAAAGGCTAGAGTTTCTAAGATGGGACACTGTGATGAGACACATAGCTAGTGATAACTACAAGCGCAGAAAACAAAAGGGATCATTGAAGGGACAATTATCTGTGAATGAATCACTCCAAAGGCGGAGAGTACAAAAGAAGAGAAAATTGAATTTATTATCTATACACTGAGGCATTTTTAATGTACAATACTCTCTTGTAACAAGGACTGCTAACTAATAATACTTATATTTGTGTAAATATATCTGCAAATAAAATATTAAAAGAACAAAGTAAAAGTTAGTTTTATTTATCTGCGATTAAAATGTAATAATACCACCTAGTTTATTATCACACTGAAATCTAGTTTTTTTTAAACGAATTCTGCTGACAAATAAAACCACTTTCACAGATCTCTATAAATAAAGAATCAGTTAATTATGTCAATTTATCAAACCAAGAAAAAAGGAGGAAGAATGATATCAATTATGAAACACAACATAATTACAATAATCTCACCTGAACACTTAATATTGCAATCACCACCTTTTTTAGAGATTCCACACCAATAACGGCTATTGATCTGAAACAGATAAGTTTTCAATTATATTTGCTTTTTAAACTCATTATCTAGTACTATCTGGAAAAGACAAATAAATAGAAGCTAAGAGAAACTTATTAGTTAATTAATGATATATAAAACAAAAATTTACACTGCATTTAAAACATACCATCATAGACAAATTTACAAAGATTTCTTTTCTGTAACCTTAACATTGATTAAAGATATAGTACTACCTAGAGGAAAGTTACATTATTATATGAAACAATAATGTGTCTAAAGTACAATTGTTCTGTTTTGACAGCCTGTTAAAAATTACTACAAAACTTGCCAGCAAGTTACTAATATAGCTAAATAACCTAATAATATGAGCGATGTATTACAAATGAGGCATTATAAGTTTGTGTAAAATAGTCTGTTACTGAGTGAATGAAATTTAGTGTTGTCCAGATTGTTGGTAACTTCAAAAAGTTCAACAGATCAACGGTTGCCAACTGGTGGTTCATGAGAAGGCATTGGTGGCCTGCTGAAAAATATTGCCATTAATTGCTTTTTTATGTTTTACTATAAAGTTGTAAATGACTTAAAATTATATTTCCTTAAATAAATTCTCTCAAAAGCATGTCCACCTCTTGCACCTTCATACATGTCCATTCGATAGCGGAACTACCCTCAAAACCCTGGTATGTGCTTAACCTAAGTTCACACTTATGATTTAATCTTACTAACACAGTTTTTTGTGTACATTAAGTTCTGGTCAAGCAAAAGTTTACACACTTCTTTTATAGGAGGAAATTGATGCAAATATAAGATACTGAACACATACTTATTATTATTTCTCAGATGCTCTCTTTAGTTGAGTACAACTTGACCTGTTTTTAATTGATATATTAAATGGGATACTAGAGCATAAAAACAAAGAAACAACTGCCTCCACCTCACACACATGAGTTTTAATGACTGAGCTAAGTATACTTTCAGACCCTCTCACACTCATACACTTATAAATTTTTGCATTTATGCACACTAAACTGCCTTAAAATTTGAAAAAAAAAACCCCAGAATATTTGACAAATGTACTTGTTATAAAAATTCATTTAGAAGTCCAATTAAATTAAATTATGAATTTAGTGATCCCTGAGGTCATGACGGTTGACAACCACTACAACAGATAGTTTAAATAATCCTGGTTAAAAATATTAAATTTGATTTGTCCCGTCAAAACTGTCCTAAATCTCTTAGAAGCTCTCTTAATGCTCAGAGCTTATAAAACGCTTGAACATGTTGATGGCTGTTCTAGAGTGCTAAATAACATAACTGTGGTGTTAGCCCCCTTATATACCTGAGTGAGGAATGCTTCTCGATACACGAGTTTCAGTATTCTGACTATTAAAGTGCTGCAGGTGAAAGTCATCAACTTAAGACCAGTTAGAGGAATTTAGAAGTTTCACAAACTTGGTTTCATTCTAAAGTTTACTGCAATATCATTAGAAATATATTCATTGCTGAACATAATGGTAGCAATGTAAAGATATATCAATTTTCTACATATTTTTAGGAAGTTGGGAATATATACAATTGATGCTAAAACAAATTTCATCAGATCAACAGCTTTCTTAATTTTATATCGTCGGTGACTAGGGTGCACGTTTTTCCCGTAAAAAATTGTATAATTAAAGTTCACTTGGAGTACAACTGTTACGCAGAAGTCCAAACACACTCGAACAGTTCATTAAGTTTTGAGCGCTCCGTTCTTTAACTGATATGTTCTTACATCGTCTACGGTTGGGTGAAGATTGCGACGGACCGGGACTCGAAACCGGGATTTCCTGCTTTGGTGACAGGTGTGCGCCTCTGCACCATCCGTCTCCACTCCCAAAGCTCGTGCACAACATGCACCTGTCTTGATCCGGTGAATCTGTGTCACATCCCATACAGGGGATAACCGACCACAGGCTACGTTGGAAGCACTTATACCCGGTTTGTACGTACGTGTCGGATGAGATTTTAACTCACAACTTCCGAGTGCCTACTTGGGGAGGGAAGTTAGCGTCGTAGGCGGCCAGGAGAAAATTGCGACGGACCTGATCTAGAAAACCGGACCTCCTGCTTTGGCCGGAGATGTGCTGTTATATTCTTATTTATTATTAGTGAATTAGTTTGTGAGTAGTCATTACATGTTTTGAGATTTATTGAGATGAGGAATAACATGAGACCTTTATATGATAGTGTTTGAGTATTAAGAGAAATGCCGTTTCACTGATAAACATGCTAAAGGAAAAATGATTTAATCGAAATGGGCACACCAACTCCTCAGTTGTCTCATGTCTCGAAATGTAACTTACAACATAGATTTTTGTAAACTTTCATTACAATAACAATCCATGGCTATGTGCTAATACTATTTTAAATAATTTATTTTGCTTTCCATGTGCTTCTTGGTGTTTGAAATACCATTTGATTATTGATTTACTGTAAATTAGATTATTCATTTTCATTTTAAATTCTCGTAAATGGTAAAAATATTATGTATTCTATTAGATTTTTTTTCCAACTCGTGTTTTTTTTAAAACGTTAATTGAAGAGGGGGAATATAATTAACTTTGTGATATACAAATGCATTGCAGAATGTATATAATTTCCCTCCCATTGCAAAATTTGTGCTCTAATATTAAAAAGGCCCTTCATATTTTCGTCATGCCGTAGGTCACCTCTGTATTTTAAGTCGTAATTTACGTTAAATGTATGTTCTCGTATTCATTAATAAATTAGAACTAGAATCATTCTAGATTAGTAGTTTCTTCGTTGAATTGTAAATTACAAATAAGTCCCTTACATCTGCTTCCTCTCAGTTTGATGAACAACTGAAGATGAAAAAAAAATACAGTCGAGAGAATTTTGGTACGATAAAGATAATTTTATTGAAATTATGACTTTTTTATTTAGAACTATATGTCGAGTAATTCCTATTTCAATATTTTCTCTTTCCTATTGAGAAGGCAAAGAAGAATATAGTAATTAAACAATATTTAGATCTTACAATATTCTCAACAATGTCACATATTATGAGAACTTTCTAAACTAAATTCAGAGAGTTTTGACCATATAGACACCATTCCTAACTTCTGCATACTGATTCACATGGTGGTGAAACCAAAATATTTCGAAAATTTTCAAATTATAATCTCGCAAATCTTTGCAGAGAAATTTCTCAGATGAAGAAAATATGTTTGATTAATTTATTGTTTCCACTATATCCTACATTTCGATAATATTACATATTTTACATCATACGTATTTTCCAGCACGAAAAATTCTTCGTGTTAATTTCATCTGTATTTGTGAGCGTTATTTCATAAGCTCACAATAATCCAGTTAATTCAAAACAATTCTCCATATTTGATTTAAAATCGCATGGTTCGTTCTATGAGTTCTTTTCCGTAAACTGAATTGAAAATCTCCCGAGCGGATGGATTTCCGGGAAGGACTTCCGGGAGGTGAAAATCTAATGTAACGTCAACGGATTTAAAGACTCTTAAACACTCTTATCTTTAAATACTCTTATATTTAAACACTCTTATCGCTTCTAATAAATAGTAAATGTCTTTATCATAAGTCACTTTATAATTTTGTCAGTGGAAGCCAAACAGTATCATCTTTCGTCGTAAGGGAGAAAATTGATTTTTGTAGTCAGTGGTGTCATGGATTCCAATATTACTCAAACATAGACACAGATTATTTATTTCGAAAACCAATTCAAATATAACTTGTGAATAAATAAATTTATTGTCAAAAAAGCAGTATGAACTGCATATGACCACGTGGAGGACAATAAACTAGTTTACTCTTCCGAAGTTAGCAAGGGACCATCCCATCAATTCCGATCAAGGACCCTAAGGCAGGCGGATTCAAAAATTAGAGAAAAAATTCCTAGATAAGATAAAAATTTAGCTACGAGTTATAATACTAATATTGATGAATATTCATTGATCAAAAAAGTGTAAGGTTAGAAAAAAATCAGACCCAAGTATAAATATATCTTTTTTAGGTTACAGAAATGGTGAAGTTGTAATGCCGAAAACCGCCTTCAGAAGACGTTTAAATGTACAGTTTAGCACATTAATTAAAAATGTTTACCATGGGGAAGAGAATTTGCTCAGGACTTCAATTTGTTGGGAAGTATGGCAAATTCAGCATTCAGTAGTACTAAATTCGCCACGACGCCATTGTTTGTAGTACATATTGGGAACCGAGTTAGCCCCCTCCGCAGCTCAGGCTAGTACTCTCGCTGGCCACGGAGATATCCGGGTTCAATTCTCTGTGGGGCAAAATTTGTGGCTTTCTACTTCAATGATTGAGTTCATATAACTGAAATGGTGGAAAAGGTGAACCCTCTGCGGCCTACCGACGCCGTTGCAATACTTGGAGACGGCAATCTGAATTACATGTCGACGCTGCTCCTCCCAAAATGGTTCACAATGTGTATAAGTATTAAATACAAGTGTAATTAGGCCTCACTAGCGTGCGTTGTCCTTGTCCATAGTTGGCCGAAAAGAATACATGCATTGGGAAGCGAGTTAACGAGCAATATACTCTTCTTTTTATTCCACTCAGGGAAACACCTTTCTCCATGCTATTCGTATACCAACTACTTACAACCATACACGGAAGACTGAAGTAACTAAAACGCAAAATTTTCAGCTCCGTGACTTGAATGAAAATTACTAGTAAAAATCCTCTTTGTAACACTTAGAGTTATAATAGTCTAGCAGTCAGAAGACTAATAATATTGGTGGCAAAGTGACGTTGGTGAAAATGATTTTGAACATTTCACTCCCGAAACCCATGTAAACCTTCATTTAGAGAATTAAACATTCTCCCTCTCCCTTGCATACACATTTATGAAGTAGTCGTGTTTGTTAAGACAGAACTATTAAAATCCCACCCCTGTTTTGGAAGAAAGAGTTTAGTTCAAGAACACAACATTCGTAATAAGGCTAATATTCATCCTCCTGGCGTGTCAACATCTCTTTGCTAAAGAGGCTCCTATCGTTCAGNTATATATTCATGAAGTAGTCGCGTTTGTTAAGACAGAACTATTAAAATCCCACCCCTGTTTTGGAAGAAAGAGTTTAGTTCAAGAACACAACATTCGTAATAAGGCTAATATTCATCCTCCTGGCGTGTCAACATCTCTTTGCTAAAGAGGCTCCTATCGTTCAGGAATACATTTGTATAATTCCTTTCCCAAAGATATAAAAGATATAAATAAAGTGGATCTCTTTAAATCCGCAGTTAGAAGCTCTCTAATGCGCCATTGTTTTTATAATGTGAAAGAATTTACATATTATAATAAAAGATAATGAGAGTTTCAATTTCCTAATAAATATTGTTTTCCATATGACTTCGGATGATGTAATTGATGTTAATATCTCTTATACTTTTTCACGCCATTGTTATAGCACATAGGTACTGATTAAATTCCTTTTTTTTTGCCGCATGTTGTTCTTGCTTCTTTTTGTTTTTAATAGTTTATTTCTAACCGTACGCTACCTTGGCAGGGTTGTGTACATTATCTCAGTGGCCCTATCCTGGCCCGGGTTTTTGCTCCGGTTTTCCTCCGGGTAGAGGCAGAATTTCCATGAGCGGGTATGTCATTAATACTTTTGTTTTATTAATCTTGAATTTTTACTGCACAAATATCTATAATTGATTTTGTAATAATAAATAATACAGTAGTACGTATTTATTAAATAATTTCTTTTATAAATAATAAATCCACCACTGCCCTTGGTCCTTTGATCGGAATTGATGAGATGGTTCCTTGCTTGTTTCCGGAGAGTAACTTGGTTTATTATCCCCCACGTGGTTTGCAACAGCTTTTTTTACTATAAAGTTTATTTATTGATTTAAACAGTTTTTCTTGATTTCTACTTAAAGTATTCTGGGCTATGCATTCGAGAAGAATGTGTTGTGCTGATTTTGTTGAATGGCGATTGCATTCAAGATAAGAAGTTCATCATTTATTTATTATGTCTACTCTCACTTGGAACTATTTTACGTGTATTGAGAAAGGGGGAGTTTCATAGTCCCCCATGTAGGCCTACAGAGATGTCATGAATGACGCCAGAATTTTAAATAGTGAGATGCTGGTATACATCTTTGGGAACCCTGATCCTGAAAAAGTGATTTTTAGATCACTGTCAGAATAGAAAGTGCTGAATCTGTTGTTTAGATAGTGTGTGATAGATTGAAAAAGTGGGTTTAAATAGTGTATGGATGAGAGTGGTGAATCTGTTGAACTAATTTCAATTTTGAGAGTAGACCCTGTTTTTCTATTGACTCCAATTATTTGTTACTGTTATTGTTTTTCTTATAGTATAGAGAAATATAATAAATCAAATGTATAGAAAGTAAACATCTGTTGCATCAAAAGTCTTTCATTATTATCTCAGTCATTACTATTTTCTCTTAGACGTGTTCCTGGTATGAATTATTGCTTTGTAATAAACTTACCTGGAACAATCCGTAGTCGTAACTCCCATTCTTATTACGAGGGCTAACTTTGGACGTAACCCGTGAGCTTTCTGCTTCTACCAGACATACCCCTGAAAATTAAAATAATGTTTATGAATGTAAAATGGCAATGGAGTTGCGTAATATACCTGACGCAGAATGAGATGACAATTTAATTTTTATATTATGAACTACCGACATTGAGATTATTTTACGTACTTCATTTCTTTTCAGAGTCCGAGTTTTCAAGAGTCTCAGAATTGCCTTCGAAACTCAGAGACAAAGGAATATAAAAGTAAAAGCATTTCTATGTGATTTGATTTACGAAGGGAAGTGAATGTCTAACAGGAAAGAAGACGAAGAATAATTTATTTTCCCAGCAATAGGTTTATAAAACGTAATATATACATCTATTTACTACGTATATGAGAAAGTAAAAGATATGGTATATAAACATTATTTAATTAAATTAGTAAACATTTACTAAGAAGTAGTATTTTTTTACTTAAAAATCATTATATAAGTTTCTAAATTTATCCATAATTAAAAACCGGAAACTGCGGCCACTAAGGCCACATTTTGCCCGGGGGCTCCGACTTGGATAGTTACGCCACTGTTTTTACCCCATGACACTTCGAACAAATTGATATGGGATCTATTTCCTTTAATATAAATCATGAGTCACTACCTCGAAGCATAATATTCTCTGAAATTATTTCAAATCAATGTGCGTACTGTAAAATCAATCAAAATATATAAATATTTCGGCATGAGTTTACGACCTAATTAAATGAAAGAATTCAATAATCAGGTGCAAACAGTGACGGGAACAGGAAGGGACCAGAATAGTGAAACTATGAATGTGTGAAACAGCTTCCATTTTAGTATTACTATGCATATTCCTAAAAATATGCGCAAGAAGCATTTGTGTGCCTGACCAAATTTTTAAAATTATGTTAATACTCACAGTCTCGCATCTTGTCCGAGGGGAACCCTTGTCGGCGTAATTCGCGTACGAGACCGCAGCGGTCGAACGTTTTCCCTTCCACTTGCGACGCTTCATGCATCACCAGCACCAGAAGAAGCGCGGCCGCCGCCACCTTCGCGTTCGTTGCACTCAATGCTCCTGACGTCATCTCTGCAGGTGCAATCCAGCGGTAGAGTGACTCTGGCAGGCGAAGCGTTGCGCTTATATACGCGCGAAACCGCGGCCGTTTCCTTCGTCAACATTCGCGGGGAAGTGAAGGTCAGGAAAGGGTGGGGCGAATCTCTTCTCCGAAATGTAGGAACTGTTTCTCTGATAAACTTCTCATGGGTTATTGTACAGAAATGGGGAAATAAGTGCCCAAAACACCCTGGTCTGTTAGGTTAAGATTTTTTCAATATTTTAAATTTTTCGCTACTACAACATATTGAGACAAATGAATTAGGTCATTTTACATCGTCACATTCAATGTGCATGACACAGATAATAATTCATTTACGACTGTTTCCTCACTCCTTTGTCATTTTGTGTCCCACTCCTTTGTCGTTTTTGTAATTCACGCCTATCGAGGTAAAGATGGTCTTACACGAGCGGTTGATGTGGTGGCAACCCTGAGGGCTCTCGTCGAAACCAATGTAACCTGGTCCATTGCTCAATAACCTCAGTAGTTTTGTGTACACACGTTGTAACTGTTGAAAACGTGAAGTGCTTATTCATGGACCTCACTCCTTTGTGTGCCGCAAACTCCCCCTTTTCCGTACAATCACCCATATTTTCAATTCTAATCGTCACACAACTCTATTCCTGTTTTAACAAGCTAATTTTTTTCTTATTTCAAATTTTATTTACATACGACTTATTACTATTGCATTAATCACTCATAATTCCCGTGTTTCCGTGTGCACATTTATTCCCGTGTTTCCACATAATACATATATCTTCCCAAAATTGCTATCTCACCTAAAGTATTATGGTTCAGTAAAATTTGTTGCATTCGAAATCATAAAGGGCACTACATTAAGAAAGAATACTCCGTAGTTTTGATACCGTACAACATTTTCCATTCAAGAATAATACTGAATCCTCAAATACGAAAATATTTTCTATTAGTCGAGTGAGTTTTTCATTTAACACTGTAGAAATCATAACACTCAATCATTATATAACGAAGAATAAATATGAAAGAATCAGTAGTAAAGGATCAAAACTAAATTAACTCGTATGTAGATAATTTTATTGTCATTTCAATTCATTATATTCTACCATCTTTATTCTACATTTTACCATTTTGCAATACTTGTGTAAAAGAAAAGTATGATGCTCGTCGAAAAACGTTTTCAGATCTCCTCAGATCTTTGCGAATTGGGCCCAGGAGAGATTCGAAGTGAGTCTAATTTTGTGCGTAAGTGATTTTGTTCTTTCTATGCTTCACAAACATTAATCAGATGATAACAACGATTCAAAATTCAATTTGACTTCATTTCGAATGGAACTACTTCTAGATAGATATTTCTGTTGTCGTTTAGTTACGTTAGGTAACTTACAGTAATCGGAGACTCTGAGGGTTTTTAATATAAAATTACAATTAAAATATCCATATTTTTACATAGGTAAAACTTGACATTGATAGCTTCAAGCTTTTTTTCAAAAGATGTATCCAGAGTGTGAAGAGACAAGAAGTAAATTATGTCAGATTGTTCTTTGAAGATTGATTTGAATGACTTTAATATTCATGCAGAAGATGAAAAATTTTGACGATATCATGAGATAAAAAATAAAGAGTTATGACAATGTTATATTTATTTTACTGCACTAGGCGTAGGAAACATTTTCAATTCTTTTTGAGGGGGATATTTTTACCGTTGATATTTTAGGAAATGAAATGTCATTAGAAACTACTTGTGCCCTCTGTAAGCGGAGGAAAATTACGCTCAACTATCTAAGATGTGAAAATCCTTATTATAGTGAATCTACAGACATTGTGGTGTATCTTAATTTTAGATAAAGTAAAACAAGATATTAATTATTCTTTTGTTGATAATCTTTTGGAAGAAGCATTCTTGGTGTTTTCTAAGATGTGAGGTTCACTGAGTTAGGAGTTGGAACAGGTGGAAGGTAAAAATTATCAAACACGTCCGATATCCGTGTGGAATATAGTAGTCTTGCGGTCGCAGAATAGAAAAGTCACACTCTCAGTGCTGCTTAAGTCCACGATCTTGTGAGTGAATATATTCCGTTTGGTTAAGGGTTGAAATGTAAAAATAATCGCTAATGACTAACGTTAGTATTGAGGTCATAGTTTTAGTTCTGAAATTAGTAGTGACATTCTAGAAGACCTCAAATTCCAAAAGTAGCCCTTGTACACCCCAAGGGAAGGAGATGCTGTGTTCAAATTATCGAAAATGATAGATACCAGTGACGAGTTCAAAGTTTTAAGCATCGCTCAGACGGTTTTACCCCTTACACCATTTCTCTCAATTCAGCTCCCAAGCAGAAGCCACCCTTAAGGACCAGTGGGAAGGAGAGTGACACGAAAAAGTAAACGAAAAGACTGATTTGCATCGGATTCATAGTTTTCAGAGTTGCTGAGATTTATAACTATACTACCAATAAGGGTTTACGGATTCTCTTAGATCAATAATCGTACTCCCGATGACGATAAGTAACCATTCAAACCACATAATGTGCACGACACCCTACGCTTGGGGATTGGGAATAGCGTAACACAAATTTTTCCGAAAATGACCGATATTAGTTTCAATCATTAATCGTGTTCGGGATTGTTGAGATGAAATATTCAACTCCGGATACCGTTAGGTGTAAGTTTAGACATTTTTATTCTGTGTTTACGAAGATCGGAATATGTAAAAACCAGGCAATGCCGAGTAATCAAGCAGGATATAAATTTCATACTTATTGGTTCTTGAATGAATCCCGGAATATCTTTCAGTGGGTGTTTTAAAAATAAACACTTATATGATATTTGGAGTGACTGAAATATATGCGGACAAATATATGTATCGTTATATAACATACTGTACTGGTAATGATTGTTTCATTTATTTTCTACTTATGCAATACTACATGATAAACATAAATACACTTAGGAAATTCAGAATAAGTTTTGATTCACTAGATTTGGTCAGGGGTGTTCATAAGCTTTTTATTTGTTTAAATTTCAGAATATAACAATAATAATACCTCTAAGTTAGAACGTATTATATATATAACATAACCTAATAAATAAAATTTGAGTTTCATTTAGGTGGTAATAAAGGAGTAGGCGACGTTCTAAGGATCCTATAAAGTTATGTTATCATTTTATAGACATTTCTGAAATATTTTTTATCCACAGAAATGTTGCAGGAACAGTTTTTATGTTCTCGAGCTCTTCTTGTCGGAACATAGGAGAAAAACGAATGATTACATTGATAATGCAAGAATTATTCCTAAAGTCAAAATAAATGGTGCTCTTGCATCATTATTGTCTTCCATTTGGCGAGTCGAATTGAATTCCATACTAAACGCGAAACTAATACAGTTCCCTGGATTTCTCTGAGTGATTCCGTCAACTTTCCTACCTCGCGCGTCAAAGTATCTTCCTCTTATACTGAAAATAGCATTCATAATTCCTCACTTGCGTCTTTGGCGGAGGAATTTATTTGCGAGGATCATAAGGTCTACAACAGTATCTTAATAGTCGCTCCGAGATATAACGATGAATCACGAAATCTGTAGCACTTTGGGTGAGTAACCATTGTTCTATCACGGATTATGTTAGGAATGAGTTCTATATCTGTGTGTTGTATGCTCTTTATTTGTGATATCATTTGTTAAATGCCGTTTGTGAAATTGATCTCTATTTTCAAATACAAATGATTATTAACAAATGAACCCATCATTTTACAAAAACATTTTACACTATTCTCCAAGGGTGAGAAATACAATGGTTCTTTTCTACTAGAGAAGTATAATTGTGCAAAAATTGTTGTTTAAGAAAATACATCAATCCTCAAGCAGTTCAACTCTGTAAGGCTTTGCTCCTTCCATACTTTCTTGTCACAATGTTACACAAACAATTAATTTAATATGTATGTGTAATATTTATTTAACACTCAAAAATGGATTACAATTTTAATCTGTTCAGAACGCATTATACTGAAGTTAGGCAGTTACATTTTAAACCAAATGCAAACTCATTCATTAATTCTTTACAATTCCCTCATGGGCGAAATTCAAAGTATGCTTCTCGACATCATATAACCAAAGAATGATACTTTGCCAAATGTACCAATTTCTTTTAAAGTATTTATTTAAGTTTTTAGTGAATCTGTGAGTTAAACTATTTCCGTTTGTTCAGTATTACCCCTTGTGTCTCTTATTTCCAAATGAATAATTGGAAAGTAATAATTCTGTTTTGCATTAAGTTAGATATATCGCAATAACGGTTTGTCGTTCTTTTCTTTTTAATCGGTGTTGATGGTGTCAAACTGTCTGGACAACGCATCAAACATTTTATACCCATTTATAAAGAAAATATCAAAATTAAAAGAAATTCGTTTTTAGATATTTGATTTAAGGTATTATCCGCGTTGACCGAAGTCCAGTTAACTATTCACAAAACTTATAAATAAACACCAAGCGAGTTCTAATTATTAATAATTCGCACTGCCCATTTTCACTGTTTGTCGAAACAATTATTTTGTGAATTTAAAACTTGATAAGAAAGATTTTCGTTAGACCGTTTCGTTGACGAGGACCACATTATCTTCAGAGTTATGGCTGCCGTTTCTAGTAGAACAATATTATTCTCATCACTTTAAATATCACATAAGCTTATATGATCTTATCGATATTGCTTTAATAATGTAAGTTGTAATTTACATTTGCTTTGTGTTAGATGTTTTTCTCTAGTGAAACCGGTACTTAAAAAAAAGAATAATAATAATAAACAATCCAACGCAAATTTCCCCCCATGAATCCCAACTAATTTAAAGTCAAATAATTCAAACTTTTGCTGCATAGGGTATAAAATTCTTCGGCTTTGAATAGGGAATGGTTCAAACAACTATCATTTGAAACTTTTTGCGAGCCTATTGTCGTCGCTGTGTTAATGATAGAACGTGTAGGCCAAAGTTCTGCTGGAAGGAGCTTCCGGAAGGACTTTTGAACATGGCCTTTTGCTGACTACTGAGTCCTGCTGGCGGGATGTTTGTTTTTCTTTCACAGGTCCTGGCGGTTGGACGTCAGCAGTATTTGGTGGGACTTACCACGGTCGTGACAAATGTGGTCTTCATGCTTTAGATTTAGATAAATATTTAGTATACATTTTATATAGTATATAAAGGAGGTTCTTGAGGAAAGGTCAAACTTAATTCACATTTTCACACAGCCAATGTTACAACAAATTTATTGTCTTCTTTAGGGCTTGTACTTCAATACACAATCTATCGTATTTATTACACAATTCTCCTCAGTACTCTACACATTTACTCATATCTATTCGTTTTTCTACAACCATCCAGTTACAGGCACTTCTTTCCATTTCCAGATCCAAGTATTCGTTGCAAGACTTTTATCAGAGCTTTATCTACCAATGTGTAACGTTTACTTTTTGATTTATTGTCACTTATTAGAAGACTGAACTTACAATTAGAGTTGAGTTTTCATTTACGAACATCTTATGCCCAAAACATTTTCTCCCTAGATTAAACTCAGGAATATACGATATTCTGCCAATGTCGTGAATGTACACTTGATTAGCAATCAGCTATGCATATCAGGCCCCGTGTGCTACAAACCCGGGAAGCGCCGGAAAGCCTTCTGCTGCGTGTCGAATAAAGCGGAGACGTGAGCTCCTCTTTATTCACTGCCAATGAACGTTAAGCGTACTTGGCTTTCGTGGGCCAGCCCCGGGAAGTCCCTTGGAGGCCGCGGGCGCCGCGCCGCCACATCATTCGTTTTTTTTTTGGGCTGGCATCTGGCGAGAGCGGTAGGGAATTCACTCCCGTGGTTTTCCTCCTTCCTTCCTGACTGAACTCGTGCTTATCTCGGCATCGGAAGGACTCGTCACGTACCACTCAGGGGACCCACTGTTTCCTTCACGAATCCGATGATGTCGTTGTTGTTTAATTTATATTATAGAATGTGTAGCGTGTACTGAATAATTAACATAGGATTGAGGATGGACCATATAAAATATTCCTTAAAATGTAAATAATCGATAATAAACCTTGTCTTACAATTCTTACTGTGTAGAATAAAAATGGAAAAGAAAAAAGAAAAAAACGTAAGAAAACTGTTCACTAGAAATTACTAAAACTAGAAGTTGACTTCAGGAAACACAATTCACGAAACAATTACAGAACATTCAATCAGAAATTAACTAAGTACTCTCCCCATCGCGCCAGTTCAAAAACGAACATGGAGAAATTGCTCTCACCAACACTGAAAACTGTGAAATTCTTGGGAAATACTTTTCTAAATTACTAAATTGTGAAAAGACACAAGAAAAGTTCCAATTCTACCGTGCACAACAGAACCCAGACACAAAACCACCACGTGTACAGGAAATTAAAGAGTTAATTCATTCATTGAGAAATGACAAGGCATCAGGAGAAGATCAAATCTCCGCAGAACTATGGAAAAATGCAGAAGAAAATCTCATCATAAAACTCAAAGAAATTATAGATGAAATCTGGCAAATTGAAAATATCCCCGCAGAATGGAAGTTGGCGATCATTCACCCACTGTACAAAAAAGGAATCAAGGCACACCCCAACAATTATCGTGGAATTACACTGCTTTCAGTAACCTATAAAATTCTATCCAAAACCCTCTTGAACCGTGCAGAATCTCAACTGGATCCAGAAATCGGTTAATATCAAGATGGATTCAGAAAAGGCCGATCATACTTAGAGCAAATTATTAATCCAAAAAACTCGATGAAATATTTCCACAATTCATCAAACAAAAATTATGTCATCGCATTCGTCGACTTCAAGAAAGCATACGATAGTATAGACCGAAAATCACTTTTTAAAGTACTAACAGAATTTGGACTTGATCAGAAAACAACAAACATTATCAAAGAAACACTCATGTAGACCAAATCAAAGGTAAAATTTTTGGGAGAACTGAGCACAGAATTTCAAATAGACACAAGAGTACGACAAGGCGATGGACTATCCCCGTTGCTCTTTAATTGTGCGCTTGAAAAAGTTGTACGGGAATGAAGACAAGTAGGTGCACCAATCATTTGACAAAACAAATTTTATGACATACATCAAAACTGCACCAGATGAACTCCAAATTGGCAACAACAAGATCTTTCGAGTAAACAAATTTAAATATTTGGGTGAATGGGTTTCAGCAAATAGTAATAAAAAAATCGAGACTCCAGAAAATGGAGACCGCTTTTCAGTTAACAAAAAATATATACAACAAAAAGAGACTCTCCTGGAACTGCAAAATCCGACACTATACAACTGTAATCAAACCTGAAGCTCTCTACGCTTCAAAGACTCTCAATCTCCAACATAAAACATTAAAACAGCAAATAGAAGTGAAATAACGTAAAATAATGAGAAAAATCCTAGGACCAAAAACCAAAGACGATGTACATTATCCGAAACCAAACACAGAAATATATCAAAAAATTTCCAAAATCACAGACACAATGCGAATGCGAAGAATTCAGTTTACGGGACACTTAGAAATAGATCCGAACAAACTGACGACTAAATACATACATTCTTAAAGAACAAGGCTATTAGACCAAATTGGTACAAAAAGACAGAAAAGGACCTGAAAGAATTAGGATCACCAAACTTAAAAGACCGAAAAGAAATCAGAAAAATCACTCATACGCGCGGTTTAGAGGAAGAAGAGAGAAGGACCACCCAATCTATATGGTCAGCACAAAGGAAACACACGCATTCATTGCGTATGAAGGAATACTAGGCCAGAAGGAAGGCTAGAAAGTGTTGATTCCGCGTGATCCTAAGTGGGAAGAAGGAGAAGAAGAAGAAGAAGAAGAAAAAGAAGAAAAAAGAAAACTGTTTTAAAAACAAGCTTTTATTTAAAAGTACTGTTTTGTTAAAAGTAAAAAGTTATGTTTAATTAAATTGAAAATAAAACTGCCCTAAATATTTTAGATTTTAAAAATATGATTTACGGATCTCTTCCAAGCTTTCAAAAATACAAAATTCAAATTTGGTAGCTTACTCTAAATTATATTTCTAAAATTTGAATTTTTTGGAAGTCTTATATAAAGACATCAAACACAACGGGAGGGATCACCGTCCAAATTTCAAATGTTGATTTTTAAGAACTACCTTAATGATTAGAAACTTTATTATTCCGACTCGAATTTTAGGAAAAGAACTCCGAGATGCTCGCTAGCACTTTCCCCTCGCATGAGGTGAGTCCCCAATAATATTTTAAGAGCAGGTTGAGAGCGCCCGTCCCGTCGTAGAACCTATTTCACGAGAAAAGCGTTTGCGATAAGAACAATATTCAACAAAGATAAATTAATCGTTCTCTTGAGACATTTGTTTCCAGCACGCGCGTGTAATATTACAACAATACCAATGTACAGGTTTATGCAACTAATCTATTATATAATTTGAGGTACATAATATTATTGTGCATGTATACACAAAGAGACCCGTGCACATCGTACCCTTGCACGCAAATGAAATACGGATTCCGCTGACACAAATGGACAGAATTTAATATTTTCTGTAAGGGTTCTATTTGAAGCTTCCCGAACATTTTTATAATGTGGAAGCGTGTTACTATTCGAAAATGGAGTTTTCCTTTACATTTTGGGCTGCAAGAGTTAATAGATATTTTATTACATACATTTTTATTTATATATGTGGTTTCTGTTTCGCGTTTTAGGATGAAGGAGATGCACGTTACTCCCATGTTACGCAAGTAATACGAACAAGAACCTTGATATCTCTATTTTCTCTCTTTTGTGGAAAAATTTTTCCTTTCATGGAGTTTTCTACAAATTTAGATATCTTGAAACATTTTTCTTTAGACAGATACATTTCTCTGATAAGAATGTCAGCAATTAATATTGAGTCTAAAGCTGATTGATACTGAATCTTTCAACACTCTATGTAAGATAATTGTTTGACTCTCCTCTTTCATCGTTTAGTTGTGTATGAAACGTAACTATGATTTTGTATTCCCAACCACTAAATATTAATTGACAATGCCATGTCGAATTAGACTCTTTGAGAGACAGATCTCCGCCTCCCCGTTTTCTATTTAGCAATATTCGCTAAGCACGTCCACTTCTATTATAAGATTTAACCCTCTCCTTTTGCCACATATGCAATAATTCATTCGCGCCCTCTTCCTCGTAGCTTGGATCAGAATCCTGAGGACGACCGGAAACGCCGTGGAAAATATTTTTGGAGAAAACAAATAGTTTGATCGAGACATCATCTTCTTTTTATTTCTTCTTATAATTTATTTCTTGCGTCTTTATTTACGATACATTTTTGATATTGAAGATTTAATTATCTTACATATCTCAGTTCGCATTTAATCGCCAGGTCAGCGGGTGGCGTCCTAGCAATAAACAAAACTACATTTTAGGCACCCTCAAATATGCCGTATCCACTCGGAAGTGCATCTATTTGTTGCACTTGTCGTAAATTTTACAAATTTGTATTTGATCTCTCTCTCCTGTCCAGTCTGACCCGGAATAACATTTGTCATTTTAATGCGTCGTGTATTTTCTTGCCTCGTTGAGGCATGAGGCCACCGTGGTGGAATGTGTGACCACCTTAGAGGTATCCAAAGTTCAGTGTGGATATGCAAACTAGTAAATAAATATTAAAATATAACAGTGGATCTCAGCTATCAGCATAACCGCTCGCTACTGATAAGCAACTCACTCAAAATCTTTTGAATTATTTTATTATTTGCTTGTGTGCAGAAAAGTACTTTTAGACCCACGAGGAATATGTTCGTTTAGTAATGAGACAAAAACAAGTTGACTTTTGTGAAGATGATGAAGCTCCGTTCGTTGGACTGAAATATACGGAAGATTAAGTGTAAAGATGACCAGGTGTCGTTTTATAGCCCGTCCCAGGTTATAGAAGTTTGAAAAAAAAGGATATTATTTAAAAAACACCCATGCACCTTTCCGAGAGACATTGAATTATTTTGCTTGTACTTTTCTTCATAAGAGAGACAAATTTTGTATTTCCTTAAAATTAAAATATTTTTGAGAAAATGAAATTTCTACTAATACCACACTTACTGTAACCCAAGTACTTCCATGTACCAATATAATTTCCATGTAGATTAAAATAGAATAACAGAATATACATTGTTATCGAAAACAATCTAGTACAATTAAATTACAATGATCATTCATTATTTGTAAATATTTTTTGATCCTTTGTTATGGATTATTTTTGTATTCCTAATCATATAGTTTGTAATTAATTTATGTTGGCATTAAACAGACCTAATTACATTTTTGCCGAGATGTAATTTTTTGAAGCAATGAATGAATATATTTGACTTGATTTTCCTCATACTTCATGCTAATGGTAGATACAGAGTAAAGGAAAACATCTGATCTCATTTCCTGAGAGGAAATCCTGTGGACTAGAAATATGTGACAAAGGAAGAGAACAGGGTATTTTTCCCTGCACATGCTAAAAACAGGAAGAGCTTTGAGGTTTGCACATGTCGAGATTCAAATGATGAGACGAAATGTTAATAAAATCTGGAAAGAGCCCTACCCGCCTTTTTGTCTACACTTCAGTCAACACCGCTACTTGTCTGTATAGACGCCTTACTTCAATAAAGATGTAATTTTTTGCTTCGTTTAAACGTTTTGTTGTGTAGAAACCCTCTAAGCCGGTCTCGGATCAACGGGAGTTCTTAAACGACACTTCCTGATGATCATAAAGTCGGGCTAGGGATTAAAAATTTTGGGTATCATTAAAGTCGACACTTTTTACCTGTTCTAATGACTTGCCGCTCCTCCGCTCACCCTCATGTTAACCGAACGACCTGTTGCCAATGGATATCGTGGGTCATTTAAAGTGCTATTATTTTTACTCCTCTTATCTTATAATTTTTTAATTCCACACATCATTCCAATAAAAATTCCACACATTATTCCAATAAAAATGAACCCAAACACGACGTATTTATGACGTAATTGAATTTTAAGATTCTGTTTCGACTTATTTACGTAGTATATAAAAAGTATTGTAATCGTGAAAAACATTCGGTTTTCAAATTTCTGACAGAAATATCCGTTTTGGGAGTCTCTGATTCCGAAAAAGTAGAATACCACTTGTAATTTTCCTAATGCTCTCATAAAACAGATATGATTGAAAGGAAAATAATATATTTTGTTTACCCTTCTAGAGTATATGCATCAGTCCTCGACAGTGCGTTTGCTCGGCACTTCTGGTTTCCAATTAATTAGGCTTTAAAGTACTTTTTGGAAGCGGTTTTCTTTTTTGACACAATATTTAATTTCTTTTAAATCGTAATTTTTTCCACATATTTTCTGGGGTCGACATATAAAATTAAGAAACAAGAACAAAAGAAATTGCACGGTTCATTTCTGGAACATTGATATTTGGATGAATTCTCGAGCAATTCTCTAAAGAGTATATTTTAATTTTTCAAATGCAGTCACTGTAGGTTTTTAAAAATAAAAATATCCTAGTATGTTTCCTATTTTATTGTTGTCAAGTATTTGGTATAACATATTTGTTTATCTAATATTATAATAAATTGATTGTTCATAGTAATTAACATTGTCATCATTTTGAGGTCCAAAGGTCATGACTAATGGCTCATTGATTTTCGACTCTGTCGACTACTAATGTAAAAAATGAGTTACGAATTTTTATTATTATAGGAGAAGCTCGATAACTTTACATTTAAAAAATTACAACGGAAACAAGAAGGG
>NNCF01126123.1:293808-304092 GCA_002313205.1 Laupala kohalensis
AACGTAATACGTCGGAAATTTAATTTACATTACTTCAATACAGGAATTTTGCGCTCTAAAAACGCATTGTTTTCAAGATATAGGCAAAAAAGACTTTAAAAAACAGAGAAAAATCTTATTTTTTCCTTGATTTGCTTCTTTTCGTTACCTAATTACTGGACTAGTGGTAAACTGTGCGTTTAATGAGAGTATAATTGTGTTTGGTATCATTTTTCATCATTTTTGCAGTAGATTTCGATTGTTCTCAATCAGCAATACAATTTTTATAATTAAAAAAAAAAATTTAATAGCAACTGTATGACTCATAGCTGCCCACGGACCCCACTCACGCGACGGCCCAGGTAGACCCGCTGTTTCTTCAGAGCAGCGAAAGCGATAACATCGTTTTGCTCTGCCCCGTGAAGTCGTGAAAATTTCTACGCTTTATATGAGTGTTCAAGTTATTCAATCAACTTGTGATATACTATTATTAAGTATTCCACAGTGAGAGCATTTATTAGAAGAATCTTAAAGTGTTTTCTTTTAATGCGATTGTGCGGAAATCGAAGTACTGAATAGCAATTGTAAGTGACAGCTGGTGTTAACCTCCATGATTAGGAGTGATAGTAGTCGTATAGGAGAGGATAATAATCTTCAACATGCAAATTCGACCCAAATCCAAGATCAGTGCAATGCAGGCGAAGTAATACTCAAGGCCATGGACGTCCTGTACAACCGAGGAGACAACACGGAAGAAACCTTTTCGCAACCACAAACTTTTAACAGGTATGACGCGCCAGCAGGCACTGCAGTTGAGTTCGGTACAAAGAGAAGAAGACAAAATTACCAAGACTTAAATAACCAGAGTAAACGTCAAAATACAGATAGTGCAAAACAATTACCTAGTAATCATTCAAATATGGAGGAAATCGTTGTTGCAAACATTCCAACCGCTAATAAATATGCATTGTTAAATTCTGTGTCAAATGAATTGCAGGAAAAGCAAGAGAAACAAACAGTTATCCCCCTAACTTTTATTCATAATGTGGAAAACTATAAACTACAGTTAAATAATTTAAAAGAGATTACTAATAAGTCCTTTGATACCAAATTATTTAATAAATCAGTTAAAATCAGACCATAAACAATCGAAGATTTCAGAAAAATTATAACTTTTTGTAGGAAAGAACAAATAGAGTTCCATTCCTTCAAAAAACTAGAGGAGTTATAATAAGGGGTATCCCTACGGACCACGAGGACGACGAGGTTACGTCAGAATTAAAATCCTTAAATTACCCTATTACTAAAACATCTAGACTTTATCAAAATAAGATTCCAATTCCATTATGTGCAATTCAAGTGCAATAACACAGACACCACAGAGTTAATCAAACTTGAAAAGCCGTTTTTTGCAATGGTTCAAAGTGGAACACCGGAATAAGTCTAAAAACCCCATTCAATGCAAAAACTGCCAGCTTTATGGTCACTCCCACAACACTTGTAATAGAGTGCCCAGATGTGTTAAGTGTTTAGAATATCACCATTTCTCAAAATGTACCAAATCTAGTGATACACCTCCAAGATGTGTAAATTGCCAAGGAATACACCCAGCAAATTTTAAGAAATGCCCAGCTTCAAGGCTAAACCGAATACCTCCCTCTCTAATCACACAAAACCCTAACACCATTAGATCTAAACCTCCCAACTTCACAACTGAATTTCCTCCATTATCAGACCACCGCCAAGCGAGGCCACCTCACCGCAGTGATACCTCGTACGCTCAGGTAGCTAGCCAAGGTCAAACGTCAAATTACTCAAGCGTTATGTCACTAAACAGGGGAGATTTAGTTAGAGAAATCATTACAGAAGTCATAAAAGCAATTATTCCTCAGTTCCAAAAAATAATACGATCCACTATTCAAGCAATTCTACTCCTAATAGCAGGAAATGTTTTCAAATAAAACAAATTTTATTTTATTAAACTGGAATGCAAATGGTCTAACAAGACAGAAAGAAGAATTCACACACTTCATAAAAAAATTTAACATTGATATAGCGTGTGTGTCAGAAACACTTAAATGCCTCGAACATGTTCAAAATACCAGGCTATAATATTTATCGAAAAAAGACAGACTAAGCAATAAACCTTCAGGAGGTGTAGCTATTATATTTTGCTCTTCCTTACAACATTATCAAATTCAAAATTTTTCAAATACTCAAGCAGAAGCTATAGGAATAACTGAAAATCAGGAAAATGCACTGAATATAACAATCAAATATATTTACAGACCCCTAGCAAACAATTTAACGGAAATAATATACTACTGCATCTATCGCGCCAAAACCCTGTACTTGTAAGTGGAGATCTCAATGCAAAACACACCAGCTGGGGTTGTAAATCAACCAATAAAGCAGGCAAAAAACTGAAAGTACTAACAACGTCACATAATATCTTAATACATTCTCCAAACTCACCATCTCATTACCCATATAACAAGAAATTCAATCCTGATATACTTTAATGGACAACTACTTCAACACACTTTAATGGACAACTGCTTCAACACACCCTTCCAGAGTTAAATTCTGATCATACGCCAGTTATAATCACATTTACCGCTAATATTCTACCCAAACCAAATAGGTCTCAAATGATTAAGGGAACAGTAAATTGGGTAAAATTCCGTACACTAATGACAAACAAATTAAACATACCCACCCATCTAGATCCTAGTGAAAAAGTTGACATGTCAATAACCATTCTGACATCAACAATTGAAGATTCTATAAGTGACCCGTACTTAACAACAAATTGCGACTTCACAATGAAAAATAAACAAATACCAGGCTTTATACAAAACCTAATAAAAAGGAAAATGATCCTTAGACGATCATGGCAAAAATACTGCTCAGAAGACTAAAAGAAGTATCAACCGACTAGGGAGACTAATTCACGAACATTCCGGTATAAAAATTTTCAATCCTCTCTGGCTCAAATTCATCCTGCCTCTCGAGCGCAATGGATAGCAGTGAAACGCTTGTCACGTGTAAAGCAAAACATACCGCCATTAACGGATCAAATCAGTATGGCAGAGTGTGAAATTAATAAAGCAGAATTATTATCAACTCACATTTTGCTAATAATTCCATTATATTCATATAATTTAACGACAACTTCGTCGAAGAAATACGAAAAACCGAATTCACTGCCGCCCTTCAAATAAAATTCATTTCTCCCAAAGAAATAGAGCAACAAATAAAAACCCTCGGCCCGAACAAATTACAAAAAAATCTTAAAAGAAATGCCAAAGAAAGCAAGCACATATATTTGCGCAGTATTTTAATGCAGCACTAAGAATAGGTCACTTTCCCACAACCTAGAAACATGCAGAGATAATACCAATACACAAACCAGGAAAAGATGAAAGTTCTCCAAAAAGTTACAGACCAATATCACTTCTTCCCTCGATCAGTAAAATATTTGAAAAACTTCTAAAGAAAAGACTCAATAAATTCTAAACAGAAACGCATGCTATCCCGTTCGAGCAATTTCGGTTCCGAGAAAGCCATTCGACCACTCACCAAGTTCTCAGATTAACTGAATTCATTGCCAAATCTTTCGAGTCTAAGCAATACACCCTAACTGTTTTCTTAGTCATATCACAAGTCTTCGATAGGATCTGGCATGAGGGCTTACTCTATAAAATGAGACTGCTAGGAGTACCCATGTACATACAGAATATAGTTAAATGTTTTTTAACAAATAGAACTTTCACAGTATGGATAAACGGCTCTCATTCCAAGCCACAAATTATCCTTGCTGGAGTGCCTCAAGGCTCCGCCCTCTCCCCTCTCCTTTTTTCCATACATACGTCTGATTTTCTCAAACTAGTAAACTCGAAAATAGCCCTTTTTACCGATAATACAGCATTATTTTTTATCAACTAACAGTACATTCACTGTTAAGACCACCCTAGAGGATGACCTACTTACCTTCGTAGAAATTGACAGATAAATGGAGATTAGCTCTAAACCCCACGAAATCACAAGCAAAAATATTTTCACAGCGAAAAATTCCTAATTTAATGTCCTTAAAAATTGATAACGAGGAAATATCCAGGGTCGATTCAAACACTCACATAAAATACTGAAGTATACATTTAGATTATTAAACTGGAAGGCACATATAAATGCTATTGCGTTAACGGTTAAAAAAAACTATCTAAATTATACCCTTTATTAAATCGAAACTCATCTCTGTGAACAGACAGGGCGTTATCATAATAATAATAATAATAATAAATTTATCGTCAAAAAAGCAGTACAAACTGCGTATGACCACGTGGAGGACAATAAACTAATTTACTCTCCAGAAGCAAGCAAGGGAACATCCCATCAATTCCGATCAAGGGCCCTAAGGCAGAGGCGGATTTTAAAAAATCAGCAAAAGGTCCTAGGTAAGATGAAAAGTTTGCTACGAGTTATAATACTAATAGAATATGTTTGTAATTTAACTCAAAAAATTTACATGTACAAATTATTATCGAACTATCGACTATTCTAAGTATAGTGTTTAAAAATCATAAGAATTGAAATAACACTAAATTCACGATTTATTGTTACAATAAACACGACCCTAGACAAAACCTAGAGAACCTGTATGAGAAATCCGCCTCTACCCGAAGGAAAAACGGAGAAAAACCGGGGCCACGGTGGGGCTACAGAATAAATGTACACAACCGTGCCAAAGGTGAGTACACATAAAACTAAATTAATATGAGCCATAAGACAACAATCATGAAAGAAAATACTTTTTGAAATTGTTATAAGTTGTTTAAAAATTACTACAGTAATAGCGTGATAAAGTACAAGACGCATTTAACTTTTATTAAAATCAATACATTCTTTTACAGTGTAGAAGCACTGGTGCAGGAGGTAGTTTTAACCGCGGATTTGAACGGATTCAATTTCATAATGTCTTTTATATTCTCGGGCAGGGAATATTATAGAACGATTCCCGAATGATAAGGTCCTTTTTGGTAAAGAGTGGTTGACACTCTTGGGCATTGAATATTATTACTATTGCGAGTATTGTGTTCGTGAACGAGACTATTTCATATAAACCAAGGGTGGCACTTCAGCGATTCGGTCTTAACAAACACGACTGTTTCATAAATATAAATGCAGGGAAGTGTTAAGATATTTAGTTCCTTGAATGAAGGTTTACAAGAATTTCGGGGGTGAGATTTACAAATTATCCGAACTATCCTCTTCTGAATTCTGAATGTTTGAATACTCTGACCGGAATTGCTCCAGAAGGTAATGCCGTAGCGTAAATGGGAGTTAACGTTTGCAAAATACAAGTGAACTAACTGCGTTAACTAAGATCCGAATTGCGTAACAAAATTTGCTTAATTGGGAATTAAGATTGTCAACTTGACAATTCCATTTGAGCTTGTCTTGAATATGGAGAACTAAAAATTTTGCATTCGTAACAGTTTTGAATTGTGTTCCGTTTAAAGAGAGAAAAACCTAGGATAATGATTTTGTGATAATATTGTGAAATGACATAGACACTGTTTTGTCAGTGTTTACAATGAGGCGATTTGCCTGGAATCAATTCGAAAGACTTTTTGTGCGTTCGCGTGTTTACATAGTAAATTAGTGTCATCAGCAAAAAGAACCATTTTGCAATCTGATGTGGATGATGACATGTCGTTCACATACAANCCTTGGGGTACTCCGCAAGTAAGTGACTTTGTTTCTGAAAGACAACGCTCAAGTATTTTATTTTTAGTATAGGACATTTCGACCTGATGATATCTATCTTTTAAATAAGTAGTTAGCTATTGATGTGGAATGCACGAATGCCTAAACAATGCAATTTGGAAAAGAGAATTCCGTGATCGATGACATCGAACGCTTTGGATAAATCAAGAAAAACACCCTGAGGATTTTCTCCACGGTCAAGAGATGTGATAAAATCGATTAAGAAAGAAAATATGGCGCTTGTACTGGAAAAGGATTTCCTGAAACCGTGTAGATCGTCAGAGAGAATGTTATTTTTTTATAAAAAATCTAGAAGACGCTTATAGAACAGTCTTCTAGATTTGATATTTGTCGGTAATTTCCAATATTAAGTTTGATTCCTTTCTTGTGTAAAGGTTTCACTTTAGCTCTCTTAAATTTATTAGGAAACACCCCTCCCGATAAAGAGTTATTAAAAATATTTATGAGTGAATTTAATATGGGACGAAAATTTAACAATAAACTCAGGTATATCATATATGCCTGTTTAAAATGTGTTTCTTAATGAGCTGATGATTCTCAAGACTTCACTGGCGTTAGTGAACATAGAATTGGGTACGTTGATTTGGATATATTGAGTTCGTTATTTTACTTTCTTCTGAAAAGTAAGAATTAAAGTAATTTGCGATGTCCTGACGATTTGATACGATTTTGCCATCGTTTAGTAAAGAAACATTTTCTTCGCGGTTTTCAGAACTTGACGTGAATTTTTAACAAAATTCCACATGGCTTTCGTCCGGTTGTTCGATTTTAGTACCTGCCTGTTGTTTTCCGTAACTTTAGCTGCATAGACTAATTTTCGAAGAATATTCTAATGTTTACGAAAATCATGGAATTCGGGTGATTGGTTAAAGAGTTTTGAATGATAATACAAATGGCGTTTGTTTTTTGAAGAAATTCTTATCGCTTGCATGATCCATCCATTACATTTCTTTGTGTTAATTAGTTAACTTGCGTTTTATGGGAAAGCTAGAGTTGTAATGTTTTAGGAATATTGATGTAAATACAATGAATTATCGTCGGTGTTTCGGTAATTGTGAACATCTTCCCATGTTTCTTCACGCAAATAATTTATAAATATGGATTGATTTCTGTCATTTAACACTCTTGAAAACTTGTAAAGGTTTTTAAGTGGTTTTTGTTTATAATTAATAATCAATACTCGAGCAAGGTGATCGCTGTATCCGGCAGTAAACCCTTCAGAGAAATACGAGATTCCATTGTTGACTATAATTTGATCTAGCAAATTTTGAAATGAGCCGGAGAGGCGAGTGTGGTCGTTTATCGTAGTAATAAGGTTGAAGGAGACGATAAGATTCTTGAATCGATAAACTGGTGAATGTGCAGAATCGGATTTACTCAGGAAATCGATGTTGAAATCACCACATATAACGATAGATTTAGTAGATTTATGTGTGATATGTTTTAAAACAATTTCGAAGTTCCGTAAAAATATGTCAAAATCTGCTTGAGGAGGTCTATAAATACACAAAACAATACCGGTGTCGGTCAGATTAACTGCAGAATATTCGAACACACTATCGACGCAGAAGTTCTCGTAGCCTGTCAGTGGAGAAGATAAAATATCATTACGAACGTAGATACACGTACCTCCGTGATGATTTTTACCTTTGAAATTTTGCCGATAGTAAGAACTTACTAAATAATAATTAGAAATAGCAGTATTGTTGATGTTGTTAGTTCAAAGTCAATGCTTTGTGAGGCATAGCAAATCAAATCGACTTTCGTGTACCAGAATTTGAATATCTGTCAATTTCTTTGAAAGGGATTGGACATTATGATGAAATATAATTATTTAATTTTCGCAAATAGTTTGTGATTCACGAGAAATGGAATCCACGTTAGATTGTGGAGAGGAATTTGAATTTGGTACCGCTTCTTGTTCCGGATCAAGCCCGCACACTGCAACCGAACGCGTTTTTCACCTTCCAGTACCAGATCGTACTCCTGAGTGCATGTTGTAACTGTGTATGGGGTGGCAGGAGGAATAGAAGAGGACGTGGGAGACGAGAAAGCAGTAGTTGAAAGAACGGGGACAGGAGAAGAAATGGGTGTGGAGATAGAAGAGGAGATGGTGATGAGAGAAGAGCAGAGGGAGGTGGAGGAGATGAGGTATGTGAAGGAGGAAGTGTAGGAGTGGGTAAAGGGGAAGGTGGATGATGTTGTGTCAGGTGTGAAGATAGGAGAGAACCGAAGTGCTGTTTCCCAGACGGTCTCAGGCGTAAACCGTGCTGGGTAAAATCCTTGGCAGTCAGGCGTGGTTGCAAATCAAAAATGTGATTTTTGTGACTGCCAGGTGATGTTTTAGGGAGATGTTTGCCAGATTAATTTCGTGGTTTTTTGTGGAGCGTTGAAGCGTGGAGGCAGGCTAGAGAGCACTATCTTCGTGTGCAAGGAGGCCATTTTTAGTTTTTGTAGATGTTCAGACGCGATGAAATGACCACCCAAGGTAATATCGTTCTGCCCACCTATGATGATTACTGTGTCCCGCTCTGTGAGTATTTTAGTGTGTGTCCAGTTCTCGAATAACTTCAGCCAAACGAGTGTTTGGCTTAAAGAAACTGGAGGCTGAGACCTGGCTAGGAAGCAATTTAGATCAAAATGGAGGGCATCTGACGACCGTGCAAATCAGCTAACATGAGCACGTTTGATTTCTGCGTGGAAGTGTTGGTTTCATCTCTGGTTAGCACTACTTTAGGTGGTTTTTTAATGTACCAAGTAATCGTACGCCTTCTGAAGATCACCTTTGAATGAGTTGAGGAATGCGATCCTGGCCATTGTTGTGAGATAGTTAGCAACTTAACGACAAAAGCAAATGAGAATACACGAAAAATGAGAACTAACACAGAATGAAGGATGTTAGTATAATAATATATTTATTACTACAGAAGTTACAAATGAGATAAAAAATAAAATAAATATACAAACAAACCGACGACAAAAATGTTTGAAATAATTATTTAGGGCGACCACTGGATATTAATTAATTCGACAATAACTACCGTATATTGTGTTAAAATGTAAATAAATACGAAATCAAGAACAACGAATTGTAAAATAATGTAATAATTCTATGAATTATGACGACGATAACTTGGGTGCAACAATGCGGCATGGTTTAAATAAGTAAATAAACAAACCGACAACTAAAATCACAGAAATAATTTTGGATGATAACTTCAGATAAATTAATTCCACAATAACTAAGGCAATATTATGTTAAATTATAATGAATAACTACAAAATGGTCACGAAAACAAATGGTAAAATATTGGAATAATTCTATTTACGACGACGAAACTTGAACAGTAAACAATAGAGTTCGTTATTTGTAAGTTAATAATGATGTAATAGAATACGCACAACAAAATCTAAATACAGCAAAATAATTAATTTTAATGCACCAAGAAGTTAAATTTATGATTCCGTTTGTACTTACGTAAACTTTATCACACCTTTGAATAAAGCACCGAATGAAAACAATATGAAATTATATTTGGTTCGTTGAGTTTGAAAACCTTAGGAAATGTTTTTAGTGTTTTTTCACTTAACACTTACACAGAACAAAGAATTTTACACTACAATGAAAGTTGGGATCTGAATACAACTACTGATCACAAAAAACTCGAAAAAATAAAATAATTAGAAAGATTAAACTAAAAAATACAGAGCTCATTCACAAGCCTCACAGAGCATTGTCTTTCGACTGACAACATCAACGATACTGCTATTTCTAATTATTATTTAGCAAGTTCTTACTGTCGGCAAAATTTTAAAGGAAAAAATCACCACGGAGGTACGTGTATCTACATTTGTAATGATATTTTATCTTCTCCACTGACAGGCTACGAAAACGTCTGCGTAGATAGTGTGTTCGAATTTTCTGCAGTTAATATGACCGACACCGGTATTGTTGTTTCGTGTATTTATATACCTCTTGACATATTTTTACGGAACTTCGAAATTGTTTTAAAACATATCACACATAAATCTACTAAATCAATCGTTATATGTGGCGAATTCAATATCGATTTCTTGAGTACATCCAACTCTGCACATTCACCAGTTAATCGATTCAAGAATCTTATCGACTCCTTCAACCTTATTACTACGATAAACGACCCCACTCGCCTCTCCGGCTCATCTCAAACATTGCTAGATCAAATTATAGTCAACAATGGAATCTCGTATCTCTCTGAAGTGTTTATCGCCGGATACAGTGATCACCTTGCTCAAGTATTGACTATTAATAATACACTAAAACCGCTTAAAATCCTTTACAAATTTACAAGAGAGTTTAATGACATAAATAAAATGGAATCTCGTATTTTTCTGAAGTGTTTATCGCCGGATACAGTGATCAATTGCCAAAACACCGACGACAAATTCAATGTATTTATCTCAATATTCCTAAAACATTACAACTCTAGCTTTCCCATAAAACGCAAGTTAATTAACACAAAGAAATACAATAGA
>NNCF01126123.1:306151-327529 GCA_002313205.1 Laupala kohalensis
CATGATTGTGTTGCCGTTTGGCTCATATTATATTAGTTTTATGTGTACTCAACTTTGGCACGGTTGTGTACATAAATTCTGTAGCTCCATCCTGGCCCAGGTTTTTCTCCGTTTTTCCTTCTGGTTTATCATACAGGTTCTCTAGGCTTTTCTAGGGGCGTGTTTATTGTAACAAAAAATCGTGAATTTAGTGTTGTTTCAATTCTTATGATTTTTAAACACTATACTCAGAATAATCTATAGTTCGATAATAACTTGTACATGTAATTTTTTTCTTAAAATTACAAACATATTGACATTCTATTAGTATTATAACTCNTGTATTATAACTCGCAGCCAACTTTTTATCTTACCTAGGAACTTTTGCTGAAATTTTTGAATTCGCCTCTGCGTTAGGGCCCTTGATCGGAATTGATGGGATGGTCCCTTTCTTGCTTCCGGAGAGTAAATTAGTTTTTTTTCCTCCACGTGGTCATACGCAGTTTGTACTGTTTTTTGACAATAAATTTATNTACAACCGCAGCTAACGCCAGGAGGAGGCTAGCCAATCTCAATATAGAACATGTTATATTGAAAATACTACGAATCATTCGTGCACTTGAGAATTACATGGGAATTGTAGTCTCAATTGTTAATATAACTGGTCAATAAATATTATTATTAAATTTTTATTCTCTTAGTGCATTTAACTCATCTCATGCAAAGCTAAGTGTATTGTGTGTAACAAAACATATTTTGTCATTTCCTATGTGTTTGAAAAAAAAATTCTTACTACAGTACATGATAAAAGAAGACTGAGATGTTTATGAGGTTCTGTATCATTGATATAATATTAATATACATTTAATTTTTATTATAATATATTTGAACTTTTTATTTTATTTCTTTGTTGTTTTTCTTCTCTACTTCCACAGATAAAGAGTAATTTTCCTTCCTGCCTTACCTATTATTATAGAAAAATTATCAAACTTGAGAAAATAAATTTAAATTCAAATAAAAAATATTAGGATGTGGAATACCTATAAACCATACGAAGGTATTAAAAAGCATGCCAACCTGAAAACTGTGAAGATAGTGCTTTAAGATTCCGCTTGGGGCAGGGCTGTCGCGCCTCTTTGCGCGTCACGCGATTAGCATTGAACATTCGTGGCCTGTTCGTGGCCCTGGTTGTGAGTTAGTTAGCAAGTTAACGGCAAAAGCATATGAGAATACACGAAAACTGACAACTAACACTGAAACAAGGATATTAGTATAATAATATATTTATTACTACGGAAGTTACAAATGAGATAAATTAAATATACAAACAAACCGACGACTAAAATGAATAAAATAATTATTTAGGGCGACCACTGGAGATTAATTAATTCGACAATAACTACTGTATTTTGTGTTAAAATGTAAATAAATATGAAAGAATCAAGAAAAACTAATTGTAAAATGATGTAATAATTCTATGAGATTATGACGACGAAAACGGGTGCAACAATGGGGCAGGGTTTAAATAAGTAAATAAACAAACCGACAACTAAAATGACAGAAATAATAATTTAGGACGACAACTGCACATAAATTAAATTAAATAACTAGGGCAATATTGTGTTCGAGTGTAATGAATAACTACAAAAAGAATCACGAAAACAAATAGTAATACATTGGAATAATTCTATTTACGACGACGAAACTTGAGCAATGCAACAATAGAGTACGCTATTTATAAGGTAATAATGATGTAATAGTACACGCACCAGAAAATCTAAATACACCAAAATAATTTTAATGCACCAAGAAGTTAAATTTATGAATCCGTTTGTACTTGCGTAAACTTTATCACACCTTTGAATGAAAACAATATGAAATTATATTTGGTCCGTTGGGTTTGAAGACCTTAGGAAATGGTTTTAGTGTTTTTTCACTTAACACTCACACAGAACAAAGAATTTTACACAACAATGAAAGTTAGGATCTAAATACAACTACTGAATCACAAAAACTCGAAAAAATACAATAATTAGACAGATTTAACTGAAAAATAGAGAGAGAGCTCATTCACGATCGCAGCTAACGCCAGGGGCAGGCTAGCCAATTTCATCATTATCCACATTCAAAGCCATCATACGACCTTCCATGACTTATGCCTATCCAATATGGGGAGGTGCAGCGGAAACATCTTTCAAGAAACTACAAGTCATCCAAAACAAAAGTTTAAGACGTGCACTGACTGCCCCTTGGTTCGTATCCAATGAACAAATCCATAGAGAATTGAACATTAAACCGTTGAGAGAACACATTAGTAAATTGGCATTAACATTCTATTCCAGTCTTTCGAGCTCTCCTCCGTCCCATACATTTAATTTAGGAAAGTCCTTAATAAATAGTAGGATCAAATCCCGATATCCAAAAGAAACTTTCAAGCCACCCTAAATTACAAAAATTACATTATATTAAATAAGTTAAACCTTTGCAGAATTAAAGATTATAGTCTAAATTAATTATAAATATTAACTGGAGGTGTCTCATTAGATTTCCTCACACTAATGTTCTTACGGTCTCGTGTATACTTGTAAATTGTAATTTAAATGTGTTTTTAAATGTATTTTTGTAATTTATGTATTTCAAAAAAAAATCCTTGTAAAGTAGATCACTGTTGATCCTGGTTAATAAATACAAATTTAAAAAAAATGAAAAAAGGTAGACTCGCGTAAACCGAATCCTTAAGGAAGTGTAGAGTTTAATGGTGAAATTATCCTTTTACCTGAGAATTTGTCGAGTTTAGGTACGACCGGATCAACCCGTCCTCGGATTAACTGGCTTATCCCGTCGAAAGGTTTTCTTCTCTTTCAGCTAATGATAGCTGGCAGGCAGCTATTCAAACATTGTTTGACGGGCCTTTCCTGAAAAGTACTTGAAAAGTAAAACAGGGTGTGCGATGTGTTAGGGAGGGAGAAGGTGTTCCCCAGTTTGATTCACGTATTAAGTTTCTAAGTTTATTTAAGTTCGTAATGTTTATTTTTTTGTATTTGTTTATGTAAGCACATACAATACAATGAAATGAGCTGTTATTACGTCTCATTTACTTGTTTATTCATAATAACCTGATGAAATTCTAGGTTCTCTTTGAAAACAAATCGATTTTTTACAGGAATCTCGGATTAACTGGTCAAACTGGTGAATGGTCAGGTTTCGGTCCCGAGCAGATCAGTTATGAGAGGTTCTACTGTAACTGTAATCTACGCGATTTTCTAGTTTGTGAATAAATATCATGGAAAACTACATCTATCCTAATTCTCTTATTCTCGTCTGTTATAGCTAAATGAATATGATAAATCGCTCAGAGCAACTAAAATAACAGGAATCGTGTGACTAAGTAGATAAGTTTTCGGGTAAATAAGACAACGTTAAAATTATTTTCGAACATATAAATCCGAAAAGTAGTGGTCTACTTGTATTCTGTATCACTACCATCGCCGAAACTTCCGAGTTATTTTAGAGAGGGAAAAAAGCATACAAAAGTGTTTTGTTCTTTATTGAGTCACTCGTTGGAAAAATTAAGAAATAAAACGACCTTATTACACAGACGAATTAACAATTAAGGAGACAATAAAACGGGCGTAATTAAAATTTGGATCGGAGGAAAAACTTCTATTAATATAATATTCAAAATGTTTATTATTTGTTTATTGGTGGGTTATGTGGTCTGAAATCGAAAAAATATGCTAAATATTTGCATAACACTGCTAATTCTGTAAGAATTCTCAAGTGAAGAAAGATTAAACATCCTGGATTGGCGAAAATTTTCAATGACGATTCATGTGAGAAAGGGAAATGGCTCGAATTTTGCCTGTCTTACATATTTGTCCCGAAGCAGTAGGGGAAGTGTTTTGCGATCTTATGAGCATCCAGCCACGCGATGACCAGTTGATCAGATTTGCAAACTGCTTCGTCGAAAATGATATTAACAAGCGTGGGAATGTTACAGTCCCGCCTATGCTTATAAGGACCACGAATGCTTAGGAAAGTTTCCATTTTAAGTTCTATGTATTGTGTGATTCATTCTACACCCAAATATATTTATGATTATAAATCCGCTCAGAAGAGCTCAGACAAATGCACATACTCGTTTTAATGACACCTCAAACGGGGGAAACACAAAAGAAAATAAATAGAAACGTGAATTAATAAGAAACGCGATAAAAGCGGCTGCAAAAAAAGGAGATTCAGTTACAGTAACAGTTTAAGTTTCAGTACAACAGTAACATAGAACATTCAAGAAGGAATGCAAAAGACAGATATTTGTTAATTTTACTTCGTTAATAGATCAATAGTTTCCTGGAATAAGTTACCTGCCATAGTGCTGGAGACTCAGCCCCCTATTTTTTTAAATAAAACAAGGAATAACCTAACGATGAAGTAATTCTTTCATGATAATTGGATATTAAAATTGTTTGTTTTGTAATTATTCATGTTTTTTGTTTCTGAGTGTTTTTGTATTGTATTTTTAGAGTAAATACGTGTATGGTTTCAGGTTGCCACCGTTATATTTTTTCCTACAACTGTACAATAAATATCATTAAAATTATTATCATAAAATACGGCATAAATACATTTGTGTGTGGTTTGAATATGTGGTCTTAAAAATATTCCGGCGCCGGACCCCAAAAAGATCCCCGGCGGTCTCATTACATGTAGGTACTCCACTGTAAGAGTGGTACTTATTTATTTACCCTTTCTTATAGCTTTAGTTTCGTATTTCAAAAACAATGCTTGGTTCATTTTCTTTGAAAAATGGTTTTCCAAGGCTCTTGAAACTATAACCTAGTGTGATAGTACAGCTGAGATAATAAATTGCTTTTTAGCAATGCCCCATGGATTATTTTAAACTCCCTCATCTTCTTTCGAAATTAGCGCCTTCATTAGCTAGACACTCATCAAAAAATGACAGTGATACCTCATCTTTATGACAAATACTTTCCATGTGGCGTAGTGCTATTGTCATGCATCCATGGCAGTGGAAGTTAAGGTGTGTTTATTCATCTCACACCCTCGTGTACATATCCTATCCACCACGTAATTGTTTTTTACTCTTTTTTTCTGGAGGTTGTTTTTTTATGTTTTCGCGGGTGTTCGTCTTTCCAACTTTTTTTTATCTCAAGCAGAGGATAGATTGCGTTGTTGTGAAAATCAAATCCCCTTATCTCTCACGGCCTCACGTAGCTATAAAATCAACAGAGGTGGAACAATATGAACCCCTACGCGATGCGAAAAGAAAGTGATATTCTTAGTAATTATATGAATATTCTGAATGTAGCTCATGTGATTTGGGTCCTTGGAGGTGATGAAGCCGAACTTAAAACCCCTCTCCTGCAAATGCCTACCTCATCATCCCGCAGTGGAATTCATTACCACAAACGAGGCAATGGCGACCGAGTATTGGCGGGATAACCTTATGAACTGGAAGTGACGTCGGGAGCTTTTATATCACACTATATTTGTATATAATACTAGGTTATAGTTCCTTTAAGGGGGTGGACGTCCGGTAAGAAAGTAACCCCTCTCTTAAGAGGGTTAGATGGGTGTAGAAATGTTTTGTGTATGTATCCCACCATAACTCCTGAGTGTCTGCAACAATTTCAACCATACTTTATACACAGATGACGGACTATGTTACAATAAGCACTATGGGGCCACGAAATCCCGGGCATCCCTTTGGAGGAGTTGGGAAGAGGGTGACATGTAAAAATAACGGGAAAATCCTATAACACATTTTAAACATATCCTTTAACATAGTTATCGGTGTCTATGAGATGAATAGTTACGCCCCCAATACTTCGTAGGTTCAAATTAGTCCAAATTGAAAATATTAAACCCCTAACCAGGGTCAGGAAACTAGATAGCCGCTAAATGTATGAGGTTTGAAGCTTCAAGTAGTTAGCATAGAATATTTACCAGACTGCGCTACCAGTCACCCAGTTTGTCCAACGCTCAATAGATGGCTGCAAGATCGTGTTCACCCTTCTCCTATTGGCTGCTAGAGTTCCTNTGTCTGGTTTATAGTCTGTGCCCCTAACACACTTGGGTAGGGGTAGAAACGGGTGGCATATTAAAATTATCAATAACGTCCGATATTGGTGTTGAATACATCTGTTTTGAGGTCTTAGATGAGAAGAGTCACATTCTCAATGCCCCTTAAGTCCCCGATCTATAACTGAAAAATATCTATAACGGAATATTTTCCGCTTGGTTAAGGAATACAATGTAAAAATTATCGAAAATGACTTGTATTAGTGTTGAGATCACAGTTTTCGGGGTCACTGAAATTAGTAGTAATATTTTCGGTGACCCCAAAGTCCAAAATCAGCCCGTATTCACCTTTTTTACCTCAAAGGTAGGGGATACCATGTACAAATTATAAAAATTATAGATAGCAGGGACTAGTTTATAGTTTTCAGCATTTTTGAGTTGATTGTAACATCTCGTTATCGTGTAAGACATTCATACTCCATGAGAAATAAGATATTCCTAGCACCCCCTTGGTATGGGAATGGGTTGACATGTAAAAATAATCGGGAGTTACCAATATAAGTGTGGAGGTCAAAGGTTTAAGAGGTCGCTGAGCTTACAATGACATTTCCAATACCGGTGTGTGACAAAAAAATAACGAAAATGATATCATTGAGGAGTCTAGAATTTTCGGTGTCGCTGAGATGAATGGTGTCACCCCTATGAAAAAGAATAAATCTGGAGTTATATCACGCGAGCAAAGCTGCAGATACTCAGCTAGTTACAAAATATGTATATGGCACAGATAACTGAAAATATTTATGCAAGTATAAAACGCATCAAATTATCTGCAATATAAGGTCGTTTCATACTTGCAATATTATTAGTAGCAGACGTATATCAAACTAAATCATCATGAAGAATATAATCGCAGAGGATGATCACGTCATATCGTCGGCGTTCAAGTAACAGTCATAAAGTCCAGAATCACAGTTTTGAGATAAAGCTTATTTAAACATTTTAATGGTAATTAAAAATAATAAAAAATAGTTTACAGTTCTAACGTCTGTAGTTATGTTTACTGATACATTGATAACTGAAGAATATGATTAAATAATTCTTTGGAAATTTTAATAAACTACAGTAGTTCGTTCACGGGATTTTGGTGGACTTAGTGACTTTGGCTTGCTAAAATTTAAACTTATGATTCATTTTGAATAAATAATAACTATTTAGGAAAACTAATTTTTCAGAATAAATTCTATTTAAGACGATTTGGTTTTTTAATAAATAATGAAAGACGCATTTGTATTATGGATGAAAAATATATATTATTACTGTAGTAGAAATTTATTTTATTACAAGAGAAAAATTTATTATAACCTTATTATATTTTTTCTAAACATTATAACCTACTATTTAATTAATCGAAGTCGCTTCCCTAGATTAATTTCTGGTTTAAATTCTTAGAGTTCTTTTACTTTGTCAGGAATTGATATCAATCATGAAACTCCTCTAGTGTCTCTCCCTTTTCACATGACTTATTCAGGCCATTATACTTCTGTTCAGAGATAGGAAAAGAAGCAAGTACAAGCTTTTGAATTCTGAGAGTTGTTTAACATTCTCGACCATGGACATTGGATTTCGAATAATTCCCTGAGTAGCCGTATCTGAAAAGTACATGGTCAATAACTAACTTGAAAATTTCAAAAAATTTTAATCTTGGTGAAGGACCGTAAAATATAATTCTAAGATACTCGTATACAATTTATATGGACGTCTTATTTTAAGACATAAAAATGAATGGGAGGGTTTCCCGTCCAAAATTTGCTCTTTAGTGATTCCTAAAATATATTTTTCAAAATCAGAAATTTTCGTGGAAATCTTATTTAAAGACAAAACAAAATGGAAGCGTGCCCAACCGAAATTTGCTGTGAAATGTGATATTACACACTTTACAATTCGTAATATGAAATATGAACCTACAATTAAGAAGTAGAACGCTTCAGTACAATACAAAGAACAACACAATACACCAACGCCTAAGAGTGATGAATCAAATGAGCAAGTAAGACCAACATTATGCAGTCTATGCAAGTTACTTTATTAATTGAACGCAGTGAACTCCACAATACATAACGATACAAATACAGTACACTCTAAAATAAAGTAATTCTAAATTAATCTTCTAAAAATCATTGGTAGTCATCGTACGAAGTTCATGCACATTGAAGGTAATTCTGCTAAAATTCTCTGAGTTCAATTAGTGATTTGTACATGATGAAAAAAGTATCTATAAGGATTTAGTGAAATAAGGACAAGTCTGTTACACAGCAATGTAAAGTCAATAGAGTTATTCAGTTTTACCAGACTGTCAAGCATTAATTGGAGATAACCCAGTGGTATTATCTCAAAATCGGAATTTTTGGACTTAGTGAATTTTGTTGAACACCGACGATGTCGTATTTCTTGAAATGAACGAATGGGTATAATTTTAAAAATATGATACAGAAAGTTCTCAACTGAAGGTTCAAACCTTCCAACTAAAATTTCTCAAAAGTAGGACCCAGGAAGACATACCCAGGTAGCATGAAGGAGGTGGTATCACTATTCCAACTGACTCTGCTTGGAATCCAAGTCTTATAAAATTCATTTTCCGATAAGTTGAATCAGTTAAAGATATGATTCTACAAAAATGTAAGAAACAATTTTCAAAATTTTGTTTTAAAATTAATCGCAATTAACTTTCTTTTAGTGAATGAGAACCGCAAGAGAAGAATATACACTCCAATCTTACGAAGAAAAGTATTTTTAGTGACATATATTGTAACTCAATGAAATAAATGAACAACGGAAAGAGTTTTGTCAATGATCAGTAAAGTAACTTTACAACGAAATCTTATAAAATTATTTATATTGCAAATTGCATTCAAATGACAAAATATTTCCATTTCAATATTGCATTGTAATGAGTCCTCTTTCCCCGGATTGATTAAAACATCCTGGTAAGAAATGAGGTACCTTAACGGAGGCATCTTTTCTTCTTAACAAGTTCATCGCATACAAAATTTCTTATAGTTGTAACGGCTAGATTATTGTACGTAAAAGACTTCCTTTCTAATGTCGTCAAGAAAATTGTATGTAGGATGTAAACATGAGAAAAGGAAAATATGAGAAGTGAAGATGCGGAAAATGTTGCAAGAATAATTTTGGTTATATCGAGTTAACTATCGTTTGTAATGAAATAAATTTACAAATTTCACATATATTTTAGGAAATATTTTATTGGTATAAAAATTTTACAAAAAATGGTTACATCATACTTTTCTTACAAACATGCTTGTGAAACAATAGGTCCGACGTTTTGACGTTCAACAGCATTCAGTTACCACATTGATGAATTTGCTCAATTTTTATTATTTTAATCATACTTGAATTATATAATTATGAATTTTATTTCGTATTCTGATTCATTTATAAGATTCTGGCTTTTTGTTATATTTTTTGTTGAAATATTTTTAATAATTATTTTTTAACACAATCACACGTAATGACTCTTAAAATCTATTTCAGATAAATTTAAGTAATTAAATGTGTACTCTTTGATTTTTATAGACGAGCGTGTACCTCACAAAATAAAAGCTTAACCAATAGTGAAATAATGATAATAATCCTGTTTTAGGTATTTTAAATGGTCAATTATCTAAATTACTAACAAAACGTCTCTGATAACTTTTAACATTTGATATTAGGCAGGGGTTTGTTGTGGCACTTATTTTTCCATCCGGTCCAAGCCCAGAAGCCGTGGATTCCATGGATTTTCTTTGCACATCTGCTATCGTCTGAGATGTCGTCGTTTCTCAGATCTGTAAATAAATTTTTAAATGTATATATTCCTGTGTAATGAAAGAATAATCCAAAACAATATGTACAAATACATATATTTCTTCCGTGTAACCTAACATGAAATACATATGTTTCTTCGGTAAGCAAATCTATACCATTTGATCGATATTTATCAAACTGTTTAGAAGAGCCTGTACCATACTTTAAGTTTTTACCCGCCAGTCACGATTGGAAATTTTTGTGAATGAACTTTACGAGCAGTTCATAGAGCATAGGTCTCGTCAAGGAGAACTGATAAAGGGAGTACTATTTATTTGGATGTACTATCAAAAATTAATTTTATTTTAAAATGTGTGAAACAGCTGGATAGGGGCTAATAGAAACTCACGGGTGACACCGGGCAAGTTCAATGAGTAAAAATACAAGTATGAAGCATAATACTTGCATGAAGAAAAATGTTTTGCGTTTATCTTATATACAAATCTACTTCCATACCGGTAGAATTGTTATATTTTTGCATTCCAATTATTTAAATCAGGATACAAATTTTTAATACACCATCCCCTTTCCCAGTCCTATAAGCAAAATGACATTCCTGGTAGGGGAATACTGCAACAATCTAGGTAAAAAACCACGAACATAGGCTACATTACATAACAGAAAGCTCGAAGTTTTCCCAACAGTTAGCTATATCCCGACTAAAGTGTTAAACTGTGGATGTAGTTTATAAGAAAATTTCTTTAGTAACTTACTGTGAACATTATGAAAGTAAAGCCAAAATCTATCCCCCTGCATTTAGCATCGTGAATACTGAATTCGATTTGCAAAAGACAGAAAAGAAAAAGAAATATAAGAAATGTTTTGATGGGAGAAAATAGACGATGAAAATATCCCAACATAAAAACTAGAATGTGTAATTTCAGATAATAAAAGCAACTAAGTTCCCTTGTCTAAAATTAGTAAAAAGAATAAAACAAGAATCCTTACAATTTAAAGGTAAAGCGTAAAACGATGATGTGCATTTAAAATTATGAAAGTTTACCTCCATTGTTCTAAATTTATTGAGGGTCACATAAGTCATCTTCAGGCTAACATAACCGAAGTTTGTGGTAACGACCGAAAAAATGAAAAAAAGAATAGAGAAACACATGATTTTTATTAATTTTAACGCGAACACTTACCAGCAGCATAATTAAATATTTTAAATCGATATAAAAAGGGTTGTGATGTAAGACAGATTTTTTCAAAATAAAAAAAGAGAGAGAGAGAGAGAATGAATGCAAGCGAAGTCGCAGGAAACTCCTCTAGTTTTACGAAAATCGTGATGTGAGCGGAACATCAATTAATTAGATTATTCTCGATTATCGTGTTTGTGAAAAGAGATCCCAGCGAAACCAATGAGGAAATTTGGCAAGTCAATTAAATCTTTCGAGACAATATATGAAAAAGTTCAATGAATTTCCACAATGACGTTAAGAAGGTAAATCTGACCTTACTTTAGTGATTTTATTCTTAATCCACTTAGGTGTAATGCGCTCAAAAGTGATTCAAAGTATATTCAAAGGCGACGTTATATGCAGGCATTATATAGTATTATGGGCCAATAGTCACCTACATGGTTGTAAGAGGTAGGTTACTATTGGCCCATAATACTTTGGTCCCCCTCATTTTCCCTATTGCTTCATGGTTTGCCTGGAGATGAAGAGAGAATGATGAAGGATGAAAATAGTGAGTTGAGTCTGAAGGAACCAAATCGACATTTGTCTGAAGTATGTGAGAGGAAGCTTCTGAATGACACCTCAACCATTCAGATAGGGTGGAGAAACCTCAATTTGTTGACGAAAAGGAGCAAAAACCACCCACAATATCATCGCTATATATTATACGTCGCACCTAGTAAGATGAGAATTATGTCCCTCGATGAACACATACTTAAAACAATGAAAGTAAATGCGAGTAAATGTGAATCTTCGTCAGGTTCAAGTAGCAATGAAAATAAGTCAGTTGAGGAAGCAGAAATTTGTTAAAGTGAATCACGTGAAGTGGTCATAAACACCACAAGTAAAACTCAACATCCAGAAAATTACTGATAGGAAATTCAATTTTATTCATTGGATAAGACGATGAGAGGTATTGTTTTGCCTTATTTATTCAGCAAAATTTTCATTTGCAAAAATTTTTATTCGTTGAAGTACTTCATTTTAATTTTTTTTAAAGCTATAAATACCAACGAGTGCCTGAAGATTTTATATTGTATGGTTCGAAATTGGCCAATCTCACTTAAGTACGTTTTGTTATCAACCCTCCTGCACACATACACAGTACTCATTGATAATATTAAAAATGAATAAACTAATTTATTTATTATAACGAAAACTAGAAAATAAGGACATAACTTCATCATCATATGTACGGCTTTTTATTTAAGCATTATATGTTCTCATCAGCTGAAGATATAAATGTCGTTGTCTATAAAATATGTCAAGCGTACTTGGAGCTCGAAACATTAAAATAGTTACAGAAATCATACGCAGCGCCTAAAATCTATTATTTGTGTCTGTGGTTTTAAAGAATGGAATGGTTGGAAAAGATATGGTAAAAATCGGGAGAAATATCCAATAGGTGTAGAACAATATATACAATACATTTGATTCTTGTTATTATATATAGTTCTTGCTCCATATTTTTAGATTTTGAGCGAGAGACGTTTTTCAAGAATGAATGAATGGAAATGATGATATAGAAATTATATTTCCTTTTGTACCCTTCTTTTACTGTTCTTATCCTGACAGTTTATAGTATTATGATAGCAGTGGTGGAGCTCAGCCGCCATCAGGCACTAGTGGCCGTAATGGAGTCCTAACGTGAAATCCGGGGTTTAAATCCCGGTGGGCTCGTGGGGGAGTTTGCTCAAAGGCTATCTCGGTTCCCTTAAAAAGGAGTACCCACTTTATACGAGTACAGTAGTCAAGATGGTCAACGCATGATTTCTGCCACTTCAAGCTCCGTACAGGACAAGGGCTTCCGCACATCGGTGACTTGTCTCTTAAGGCGGAAATTCTCAAAGACATTTCTGTTATAGCTATCGTTAGTGTTACTGCGACTGCGCACACCGGCGACTTCAGGAAAACGACAAAATTGTCTGAGGGTGGTTGTCGTCCCAGTCCGAAAACTGGAGCGATTGTCGTATCGGGCGTTCTGTTCAATGGCTCCTACGCAAACTGCCAACAAACTGTCGCTTCCACAGAACTTTCGTAGATATGAAAGATAATACGAATGAAGGATATCTTTCTCACGATCGATAAGATAACTTATAATATGTAGTGCACTTCTTCCTCATACGTCATTCCGGATATGACTGAATAATTTATGAAACTTACCATCACATTTCATATTACACTGTCCTCCTATTCCAAACAAACCGCACCAATAACGGCTGTTGATCTGAAATAAAATAAAAAAATTGTTCAGTTGCATACGTAAAATATGCATATTATATAAAGTGTAGCACAAATACAATATAATAAATGGAAAAATTCTAATGAAAATAATGAGAATTTACACGGTGTCACTTATGAGACGAATTAGAAAAATTGTCGATTTGTAATATTAAATTAGACATGTTATTTTAAGGTATTCTATATCTACTCAATTTTGGCAAACTCACAAGACATTTTACTATTTTCTATATTATATGCCACTATCATCCTTGACTTTGTAGATCCTGTATTATTCTCATTGTGATTAAGACATTTAAATCTGATATAAGTAAGAGCTGATATAACTAAAACTAAATTTGTAAATAGATTTGCGTCATATCGTTTCCTTAATTTTAAGTTTCTCTGTAACAGTTCTGTATATACCTTCGAAAGAAATTACTGTCTTTAGAAGAAACAATTTCAAAAATAGGCCCTACTAAAGTATTTCTAAAATAATCTTGAAGGTTACCGCAGTCGGTTTCGGTTGGCGTGCTGCATCCTTCTTCAGAACTAACTAGGTCGGAAGTTGAGATTTCCGACCATATCAGTACTAGGAGCATGGAAAGTCAAGATTCAAATCTTCTACTCGGTTCTATAGCATTCTCTAGAATTGACTAGGTCGGATCTCTCAACCTCCGATCAGATCAGTCCTGAAGAATGCTGTAGTATGGCAGGCGAAACTTCAAGTTTCCACGAAGTGGCTCCAACCGGATAACCAAGATTGTGAAAGTATTTCGAATAAGACTCAAAACATGCTCATTACGTATTATACTTTTAACCTAGCCTTTTAGGATTATCCAAAACTTATACAATGACATATATCTGACTTCGAGATATGACTGAAAGTAAATCATTCATATTGACGTAATCGCTGCGCTAAGACTATCATCTACTAATCTTTAAATCACGATTAGCTAAATTCTTATTTCCATCAAAAGCTTCCCAACCAAATTGAGAAAATAACGTTGGAAAGCGAACATACCACTAACAATGTGAACTATTATAATGAAGAGATTTCCCTGAAAAATTTAACTTATGTTTCGAGGTAAGATTAATTAAGTCAGAATAATTAATTTCGCCACTAATTAAGTCAGAATAATTAATTCCAGGCACTACTTCACTCATCTTCGGAATGTCAACTTGCTTGCCTCGCCATGAACAGCGGCATCCCAAGAAAAGAGTATTTATGACCTCATAATATGACGTTGCCGGTATACATAATATACAAAAATATACTATTTACCATTATATTCGTTCTGAGAACGCCACAAAGAAAGAGGTAACGGTATTTTATGTGGTATAAAATACCATGTAAACTATACCATATATATGGTATAAGAGGTAATAGTCATGAAAATTTAATGGTATTTTAAACTTAATTTATGTTTTGTAATCTTTAACACTTTTTAATTAAGTACTTTCTTTTTTGTATAAGAGTCGCACATAAACTAAATTGTGAAGGGAACGCCGTCTACAGAATGTCCCAGAACTACGCAAAAAATGGAAAGGATGATAGGGGGCATTAATAGGAACAAAAAGTCATTAAGGTACATATGTCCGAAAATGACATCAAGGCAGAGTACAAAGTACATGGACCAAGACAGAGTAAAAACGAAAGAAGAAGGCGTGTAATTAAGGCAATTATTTAAATTTCGTCCCATTATCAGCTATTCAGACATCGCACTCATATCGCAAGGATACGTGAGACTCCGGGTTAAGTCATACTCCCCAATACACGCGACGTCTGTAGGAGACCTGCATCGCTGTTAATGGGCAGAAATTTGAACATCATCATATACATTAACACACAAATGTCCCATAATTTTTTCGGTCCTTTTCTGAGCAAGGTCCGGATTGAGCAAATCACACAAATGAAGTATCGTACATTAGAGCATTGAAAGCTGTGCCTGTGAATTCCTGTTATTTCTATTTTTACCTTTTTCTTTTCGAGATAACAGAATTTACTATTACATCAAGAAAAGATGCTACTCCATCAATTTATTTTAAAAGGACGCTACTTGACTACACGAGTCCTAACAAATGAAAGCGTCTGGGTAAATAATTAACAATATTCTTGGGGAATTGTGAGTTACGTAATACTCCATTGTATAATATCGTGTGTTATGTACTATCTATAACTATACTGATGTTCTGTTTACGTTGTGAATGCTATTTATAAAACCCGGTGAAACTTGTCTCCTACTAGAAAATATGGCGGAAAGTAGTATCTGCCATATTATTCTGGTATATAAGAGAGTCTTGCTGCATAAAAGTAAACATTCGTATTTTCATTCAGAATATTAGTTAGATTCAATTTTCTATTGACCTGGTCTGTTGTAATTTGGTGTTGTTGAACTATGAACACCCATATCACGTTTTCATTCCCCTAATAAAGGCACTTTAGTTGCCTTTTTGACTTCTGTTACTCCCGGAGACATTTCCGAACATTTGTGCCTTTATGATTTGATGTTCCTATTGATATGGTCTATCAACCTTTGATTGTTTACGCGGAGTTCTGGGAAAGCGTGAATAGTCTCTTACCTGAAATAATCCGCTGTCGAAACTCCCATCTCTGTTTCTTCCAAGCGCAGCTGTATCCCTCCCACTCTCTGCTTCTACCAGACACACCCCTGCAAAAGCACACGGAAACTTTACTAATCAACTAACACTAGAAGCGATAGAAATATAAAATATATTGAAACTTATTTTCTTAATGCACGAAACGCATGTAGTCCAATAGCAATACACGGATTCTTTTTCTCTAGTGTTAACAACTCTTACTCAAAAAAATATCGTGTCATTTTAATGTGAAACGAAGTTCAGTGACAATCTGCAACCCCGAGGAAGTGAACGTGAAAGTTTCGTTTCAATCCATGGTCTTTGCTTGAAAATATTTCAACAAAACCTTTTTTTTAAGTCCCAGTTTGGGTGTAGTACTATAAGGTCGCCATGGAGAAAAGGTAGGGTGAGCTCTTTTTGTGCAGATATTAAGTAAGGACCGGGAAGAGACCTAAAATGTTCTGTTAAGTTAAAATTTCTTATTTGAGTGGTTAAATAAATTGTGTATTTACAAAATATCTCGTAATACTTATCCAATCTTTTGCCTTCTTCCCAGATGTAGTCTTTTTGATTTTGCAATTTCAATTGGAATTTAATTTATGGGTAATTTGTTCCTTTACTTTCTTTTTCGTACTACATAATCGTCGTATAATTAAAATGAAAAAAGAAGTTCGGAAGTTAAATGCTGGAGTAATGCTGTGTACTATTAAGGGAACTGAAACATTTTTACGGAAGATTGTAAATTATGATAAATTAATTTAACCAATTGAAGAAATATTTAAGGATTTTTTGTTGTTTCTAGTGTTTAGCTTAAAACAAAGCTACCTTTTTTACTTTTCACAGTATGTATCGGTCGAAAACAAAATTTCGGGATCTCTTCAGATCTAAACGAATTGGCTCCAGGAGAGTTTAGTTTCAATTTTTTGAAATGATGTCTAATGTCGAAAATATGTGTGAAGAATTTCGTTTATCCAATAAATCACGAACTAATTAATTCGTGGGCACAAAACTTGAAAGGGAAGAAAAATAATCTTTCAATTTCGTAATTTGAATATTTCAAAAAATACAAAGTCCATTTCAAGTTTTGCCTTTGCACATTTTTTTAAATAGAGAATGGTGTTTCTTTAGTTTTCTTTTCAACTTTTGGAGCCAAGGTTGAAAACTCCTCGTAGTAGCTTTTCGCTCTTCTACCTGAAGAACTCGTTGAGCTGAGACGACCTCTCCCCGAACCTTCTGGTCATAAAAAAAGATGCTCTGATAGTATTCGCCCACTACACAACAGAAGATCTTTTGCAAGACGCGACTCCCTCCACTAAAAGATGAGAAGGATAGGTATGTCTTTCTCTGTGACACTCATTTTTGGAACAAAGTATGGGGATTCCGTATGTTGAAAATTAAACACACGATTTAAACAGATATTGGTAAGTTATTAAATATTACAAGTAATAATTTACCTGAGGCAATGCTGGGACCCTTCCTCTCAAACCCAATCAAACAGTATAAGTCAAAAGCAAGGAGTAGATTGGGAAAAAGGTAACGATAAAGAGAAAAGTGTTCAACGGTTTTAAGTGACAGTAGAAGAGTAGTGAAGTGTATTATGAAAAAGAAAACTTCGATGACGATGGTAATGGTATTTCATGCAGATACAAGATTTAAATTCAAATTATACTACGACCTATACTGAGCGCTTGTTATATCTTATCAGTTTTAGCAAGATGTTTTTATTTCTTTATTGTGTTTATATTTGTTGGATTAGGTTTGACCTCAACATCACGAATATTTGCAAGAGTGTTTGTCTCATTTTCAAGTTTAGATTTAACATTAATTCGTAAGAGCTCTAATGACCTCGATGTTGGCGAGCCCTAAAGCCCCAATTTAAAAAAGAAAAAAACGATAATTCGTAGTAATTAGTATTTGCCTGATGAAGGCCCACAGTGGGGATCGAAACGTTGCAAAGAATGTTATTGAAAATAAATAGTTTCAGTTAATATAGAAGGTAGTTCAGTTTAAGAATACTTGTTTTCACAAATTTAAATGTACGTAAGAAATTTTCTATTTATACATATACAAAATATTTCTTTAATGTTATTACTTAATAATATTATATCGTCCATTACAAAATTAGAGAAGAAAATAATTCAGACAACACATGTACAATATTTATGGGAATATCAATAATTGGCTATTAGTCTTTGACATAAATATAAATTTATTGTCAAAAAACAGTATGACCACGTGGAGGGAAAAAAACTAATTTACTCTCCGGAAGCAAGCAACATACAGATCCATCATTGTATTCTCAAGGACTCATTATTTCAAGTTTCTATTAATATTATGAGGAAAAATTATCACGCTTTCTTGAGAAAAATTTCATGCAGAAATAGTCAGAAAAGTGTGAAAAAAAAACTCATGCACAGCAGGGTCGTCGCGTCCGTAATTTATACATGCGGAGTGGAGAGAATACGAGTTAAACTTGTCTACCTAGAGCGATTTCATCACGGTTGTGCATGAATTTGGAATCCGACACTTGTTGTACTAACGTGGATATTCTGGCATTTCAGCATTTTATTTTCCTAGTGAAATGTACGTTTCCGCCCTTATGTGTTGGCATGCGGACACGGGACAGAAGCGTAACTCTCCATGAAGTCACGATTGAGAGGGGCTCAAAACTGTAGAGTTGATAAACTTTTGAACTACTTTAGAGGCGACTTATTAACTACTTTAAAGGACAAATTATCCGGAAAAGACGAAACAGATTTTTTTTTCATAAAATACGTAAATAGCAACTATTCGAAAATTATTTGCTTATTAACAAATGTAATAACGATAATACGACATTCTAGATTTTTATTTATTTCTCTTAGAAACAACAACCAATAACGTGTAAAAATGGAAGCAACAATATTTTGAGTAGTTCCCACAAGAGTACTATTTTAATGTTTTGAAATTTACTGTCCTTTTTTTTTAATTTTTGTAAATATAATATCAAATATCGCGCTCCTGTTGTCAATTTTTGCAACTTTTCGAGATTTTTATGTCCCAAAATGTTTAAACTACTCCGAATGTCGAGCATACTTTATCAGCCTTATCTTCAGAAATCTTTTCAAAACTTTCTTCAATATTATTATTATATTTTTAATTGACCCACAGAAATGAAATGAAAGGCAATAGAATGAGAAATATCGAAACATAATTGATTATTAGCAAAGTTCGGAGCGGCAAGCACTGAAAAGTCGGAAAATTACTCCAAAAATTTCAAAATATGCACTAGAAATCCAATTGAATGCACTAAAAAATTTGAAATATGAACTTTAAAAATGAAGTTTCGTATGTAAGTACTTATTACTAAGAAAGTGATTAGTTGAATACCACTGAGCTCGTTCATACAGTATAAGCCACATTTCCATAATAAACATGTAAATTTTAATTGATTACAGTAATTTAACCTAAAATTTACTGAGTTCACACAAAGATATTAGAAAATATGCATTCATATGCAAACAAAAATCCTTTATATGCACTATTACATTAAATTCACAGGGTTTTACGAAGTTAAAAATGCTAGAAATCGACTCCTCAAAACAATAAGAAGACGGAAAAAATATGCAAAACATGCAACATCTGAACCCTAAAACCTACGAGCTTTGTTTCCTTCCCTGTTGAGTGTAAAGCAATACAGATCGCATGATTTTGTAGAATACTCACAGTCCTTAAGAGCGTGCTCTGGAAAGCCCTGTTGTCGCAGTTCGCGTACCAGTCTGCACCGACTCAAACGCCGCGCTTCGCACGGTGTGCGTGCAAGAAGCGCCATCAGCACCAGAAGCACCGGCATCGCCAGCGTCGCCGACCTTGTCATCGGCCCTCGACTTCGCGTGGCCATCATGTGAATTCACGAGTCAGAATGCGGAGGAACCTCCTTCGCGCGCCTCTTTATATGAGGGACTTCGCATTCCGCACACCGCAACATCCTCATCCACAGCATAAGTCCCAGTGTTGGCTCCTTCCCTGTCTCCCCTCGACTGCGTGCGTACACTGGGTTTCCTGTCTGTTTGCCATACGTCGTTTTTCCCTATTGCCATCTTCCAGAGGGGGTTCTCTCTTGTTAGGGTATCTAATGCAGTGGCGGCGCTTTGTTATGCACATGGAAGAGGCTCTTTTTAACTTCTACACAAGCACACAACAACACACTCATAGATGTATGAACATTCGCTCGTATATGTAGGCCTATTATTGTAAATTATAAAAATTCCAAAAATAAATCTACATATAATGTTAAAAATGAATCTGCAACAACATTTTATTTTTATTTTACATTTTATTTTTTCGAGGTTTTTGTGATCAGTAGGTGTATTTAGATCCCAACTTTCATTGTAGTGTAAAATTCTTTGTTCTGTGTGAGTGTTAAGTGAAAAAACACTACAAACATTTTCTAAGGTTTTCAAACTCAACGGACCAAATACAATTTCATATTCTTTTCATTCAGTGCTTCATTCAAAGGTGTGATAATGTTTACGTAAGTACAAACGGAATCATAAATTTAACTTCTTGGTGCATTAAAATTAATTATTTTGCTGTATTTAGATTTTGTTGTGCGTATACTATTACATCATTATTAACTTACAAATAACGTACTCTATTGTTGCACTGCTCAAGTTTCGTCGTCGTAAATATAATTATTCCAATATTTTACCATTTGTTTTCGTGATCTTTTTGTAGTTATTCATTACAATTTATAATAATATTGCCTTAGTTATTGTGCAATTAATTTATCTGCAGGTGTCATCCTAAATTATTTCTGTGATTTTAGTTGTCAGTTTGTTTATTTACTTATTTAAACCATGCCGCATTGTTGCACCCAAGTTATCATCGTCATAAATCATAGAATTATTACATTATTTTACAATTCGTTGTTCTTGATTCTTTCGTATTTATGTACATTTTAACACAATATTCAGTAGTAATTGTCGAATTAATTAATCTCCAGTGGTCGCCCTAAATAATTATTTCAAACATTTTTGTCCTCGGTTTGTTTGTAAATTTAATTTATTTCTTATCTCATTCGTAACTTCTGTAGTAATAAATATATTATTATACTAACATCCTTCATTCTGTATTAGCTGTCATTTTTCGTGTATTCTCATTTGCTTTTGTCGTTAAGTTGCTAACTATCTCACAACAATGGACACTATCGCATTCCTCAACTCATTCAAAGCTAATCTTCAGAAGGCATACAATGACATGGAACAGTATATTGACACACGAATCAGTGCGCTGGAAGAGGTCTATAAGAAAACGATCGGCGGTTAGACTACAGTTAGAAATTCTCGACGTCCTTCCAACTGCTACCACCCGGTTAGACCAAGGACACATGCACCACCCCAACTCTTCACTCAGAATAGGTTTAGTGTGTTAGATAACATGTCCCTCTTTCCTCCCTTACCTACTCGTTTCATTCCCTCCCGTCCAGTACCCAGACCTGTTCACACACCACGCA
>NNCF01126123.1:329755-362266 GCA_002313205.1 Laupala kohalensis
CCAAATTGCATTCTTTAGGCATTCGTGGACTTCCACATCAATGGCTAACTTTTTATTTAAAAGATAGGTATCAAGAGGTAGAAATATCCTATACAAAAAATAAAATACTTGAGCGTTGCCTTTCAGAAACAATGCCACTTATTTGCGGAGTACCCCAAGGATCAATTTTTGGTCCTATACTATTTTTATTGTATGTGAACGACATGTCATCATCCACATCAGATTGCAAAATGGTTCTTTTTGCTGATGACACTAATTTACTATGTAAACACGCCAATGCTCAAAACGTTTTGTCTAACCTTTCGACTTGGTTCCATGCAAATCGTCTCATTGTAAACACTGACAAAACAGTGTCTATGTCATTTCACAATAGTATCACAAAATCTTTACCCCAGGTTTCTCTTTCTTTAAACGGAACACAATTAAAAACTGTTACAAATACAAAATTCTTAGGTCTCCATATTCAAGACAACCTCAAATGGAATTGTCACATTGACAATCTTAATTCCCAATTAAGCAAATTGTGTTACGCATTCCGAATCTTAGTTAACGCAGTTAGTCCACGTATTTCCCGTTGCGTATATTTTGCAAACGTTTACTCCCATTTACGTTACGGCATTACCTTCTGGGGTAATTCCGGTCAGAGTATTCAAACTTTCAGAATTCAGAAGAGGATAGTTCGGATAATTTGTAAATCTCACCCCCGAAACTCTTGTAAACCTTTATTCAAGGAATTAAATATCTTAACACTTCCCTGCATTTATATTTATGAAACGGTCGTGTTTGTTAAGACCGAATTACTGAAGTGCCACCCTTGCTTTATACGAAACAGTCTCGTTCACGAACACTATACACGCAATAGTAGTAATATTCATCGCCCTAGAGTGTCAACCACTCTTTGCCAAAAGGGACCATACCATTCGGGAATCGTTCTATATAATTCCCTGCCCAAGAATATAAAAGATATTATGAAATTGAATATCTTCAAATCCGCGGTTAAAAACTACCTCCTGCACCAGTGCTTCTACACTGTAAAAGAATTTATTGATTTTAACAAAAGTTAAATTCGTCTTGTGCTTTATCACGCCATTGCTGTAGTACTTTTTAAACAACTTATAACAATTTCAAAAACTATTTTCTTGCATGATTGTGTTGTCTTATGGCTCATATTAATTTAGTTTTATGTGTACTCAACATTGGCACGTTTGTGTACATAAATTCTGTAGCCCCATCCTGGCCCGGGTTTTTCTCCGGTTTTCCTTCGGGTAGAGGCGGATTTATCATACAGGTTCTCTAGGCTTTGTCTAGGGGCGGGTCTATTGTAACAATAAATCGTGAATTTAGTGTTATTTCAATTTTTAAGCACTATACTCAGAATAATCTATAGTTCGATAATAACTTACATGTAATTTTTTGCTTAAAATTACAAACATATTGACATTCTATTAGTATTATAACTCGCAGCTAACTTTTTATCTTATCTAGGAATTTTTGCTGAATTTTTTGAATCCGCCTCTGCCTTAGGGCCCTTGATCGGAATTGATGGGATGGTCCCTCGCTTGCTACCGGAGAGTAAATTAGTTTATTGTCCTCCACGTGGTCATACGCAGTCTGTACTGTTTTTTGACAATAAATTTAAATTAAATTAAATTAAAAAATTAAATCAACTACAGTCTTTAAGAAGTTTTCTTAAAACACCCGCTTCCTTTAGAGTTGAATTATCATTGCTCCCATCAATTACTGTTTTATTTAAGCATTCTTCTACGACATTTTTGTTCTCATATAATGTGCTGACAATTGTAGATATAAAATTCTATGAAAACATTATTTTTAATTAGGTTCTATTCTAAGCAAACATCACCGTAGTTCGTCAAGTGTGAAAAGAAGGATAAAAATACATCAACGACTCTGATAAATATTTTCATAACGTGTGCCCCAGCGATTAATAATTAAATTTAATCTAACTTAGCAATGCACAAAAAGTGCATCGTTTTTCAACTCTTGCCGGGATAAAATCTCAGACCACCCATAAGAATGCGTGTTGCATGGATGTACTTCAGTCTTAAAATATAAAATATTTCTCGATTGAGTATAATGTTTCTAATGACTTATGAATAATTTTAGGTTGATTTGGTAAAAAATTACTATCAATTTAATATTTATGTATGATTTTGATTTATTGAGAGGGAGAGTCTGTAGTAAGCCGCCACTGATCAAATACAGTAAAACTCGCTGAAGACGCTATTTTTCTTCCGTCCCTGGACAATTCCTTTACTAATCAAAGTAAAAGCCAGTTTTTAAGACATTTTGTTCTTCTCTGTTTTCGGATAAGACTCTCTTCTGTTTTTCTACTGCTTCATAATCCCCTCTTCAACCGCTCTGAGTATTGTAACACTTCCTGGAAATACTGTAGACATTGTTGCATTGTTTCGTGCAATCAAATGGCGAATTGTAGAGACATGTTGTCTTACAGATGAAGGGATGATTGCACAAGTTTAGTTGTTCCTATATCGAGTGAATGTGTCGAATGGGTTAATGTAGTTGGTGAGTGTATCAGTGATTTCGTTATGGCCAGTACTAGTAGTACAACTGGAATAAAAACTAAAGCTGTATCGGTTTCGGACCAGCTGAACATTTTGAAAAAAATACGACGAAGGATATGCAGCTAAAAAAATAAATAAAAAGAAATCGCTAAAGAACTGGGCATACATCCTTCCACTTTAAGAACTGTGTTGAAAAAAGGCCTGAAATTGAACAAAATGACTGGTGTGTGTGTGTGTGTGAGAGAGAGAGAGAGAGAGAGAGAGAGAGAGAAAGAGAGTAAACGACAAAAAGGGAAACACGGAAAGTATGAGGAGTTGGATTTTTTTTTTTTAAGTGGTTTCAACAAACTTTTTAAATTCCCCCATAAGACGTTTTCCCGCTTAAGACGTTATTTCGAGCTGGTCCGTTGAAGAGCGCCTTAAATGAGTTTTACTGTATATTGTCAACGGTGCAGTACTTCGAACATTATTATCAGAAATTTTCGGGAAAACTCAAGTTTATGGATTAAAAAATACAAAAGTGTCAGGATAAATCACAACCAACAAATAGGCTACTCTACAGTATTATGAATGAATTGTTGTAATAATATAAATTATCCTTTGATTTAATATTTTAGTCTTTATTGTTCCAAATATTGATATGAAAAATGAGATATGTTATTACGCGTTCTTTAGATATAGTTCCAATTTTTCGAAAACGCTGACACCATTGCCACATGCATTATATTAAATTTCAGAGAGTCAAACCTTCCACTGACAACATTTTATCATAACTTAAAAAGGTGACTATTGTGTCTACAATCTTGTCTGTGTGCAAGAGTTTGGTGCAAACTATTAATCACAACTATTTATCGTTGTAACGTCCGAGCATGTCTCTGGGCGTAGTTAATTGTTTTATTATTATCAGTGAATTTGTTTTTATTAGCTACTCGAGTTTATTTGTAAACATGGCGTATTTAATGCAACTGAGTAAAGGACATGTTAAAACAAGTAGCGGAAGAGTTGGGGGTAATCGGGGTAGAAAATTGTACTAAACAACAATTAAAAAATTTAATATTTGATGTAGAAGTTACGAGGAAGAGCTAGTAAGAGGACTAGTAGACGGGTTAAAGGAAGAACGCGCATGCGCAGAGCGTGCGTGCGAGGAGGAACGCGCAGAGAGAGCGCGTGCGGAAGAGCGTGAGCGTGTAGAAAGGGAGAGAGAAACCGAACGCAGATTCGAATTAGAAAAACTACGAATCACGTCCAGTGCAATTGAGTTACCCTGGGAAAGGGAAACGGGTAGTGTTGATATTAGTCGTGTGATAGACAAATATCAAAAGAATAGTGATTTAAGTCTCTATCTGAATTTTTTCGAATGACAAGCAATTAATTTAAATGTTGCGAAATCTCAGTGGGTTACGCATTTATTACCTTTGGAACTAGTACTGCAAATAATTAAAGAGAATGAGAGTGAAGATTACGAGCAAATTAAAGATAGCTTGCTTAAAAGATTTAAATTAAGTGCTGAAAAATTTAGAGTGTTGTTCTTTTCGCGTAAGAAAGCAGAGAACGAGAGTTGGGAAGATGTGCGATATAGTTTAGCGACATATCTTTCGGGATGGATAGAAGGAGACCAAGTGGATGACTTCGAACAACTCAAATATTTATTGATCACGGATCAATTAAAAAGAAAACTCATCCCGATGTACAAGAGCATTTTCCAAAATATTGGGGTAAAATGAAGCAGTCTAAAGAATTCGCATGTAAATTAGACGAATATGAGTTGCTGAGATGAGAGATGCGTAAACCACTTAAAGTTGTCAAACAGTCGTTTCAGAATAGTTTTTCGAATGGAGGAAGACCTCGCGAACAAATTCAAACGGCGCGGACCGAAAACCATAGCGAAAACGCTAAGGAAAAAAATCAATGGATTCGAGTAGAAAGTCATTACCGAAAACTGAAGGAAAACAATACACGTTAGAAAGTGCTTCGTGTGTCACGCAACTGACCACTTGTCCTTTACCTGTCCCAACAGGACCGAAGCAAAGGCGTCCGCAGAACAGGTTCAAAATGTGACCGAGGCGTATAAAGGGGTAAATGACCAATTTATTTCTATGGGAAAGGTATGAAATTGTGGCGAGATACTGGGGCGTCGGTAGATATTATCGCGCAGAATCATATAAATAATGCTTTGTTGACTGGTGAAACTATTTGGGTTTCCCAGCCTTTGGACGAGCATCCAGTGTGTTCACCGCTCGCGGATATTTGCATAGAGACCACTAAGCAAAATGGTGAATCCGTGAAACTAATCACTCAGGCTGCTGTAGTACGGAAAGAATTAGATAAAGGGTATTATTTATTGGGAAATCGTACCGCTTTGTTAATTGAACAAACTTGTTCAAACAACAACGACGAGATAAATTGTATCAACGCAGTACTTACTCGAAGTAAGGCGCGAGACGAAGAGGTGGAGGTTCAACTCGAAACTCCTAATGAAGTTGAGATTTCAGAGCTAGATAGTTTATCGCTGAGTAACCGACGATGCTTCTGACTCATCGGGGGTGTTAAAAATCAATATTAAAGAATTTGTTAGAGATCAAACAATGTGTGAAACTCTAAAGGAGATCAGGGAAATCGCTGTGAAATCGGAAAGGTATGAGAAACTCAGCAATGGTATATTGGTTATGAAAAAGACTGATAACAATGGGTTTGAACGAAAACTCATAGTAATACCTATGAAATATAGGTTGGAAATTATGTCTATGAGTCACGATGGCATGTCTTGTCATGTAGGGACGACCAAAACTAAAAGCCGAATTTGCAGATACTTTCACTAGTCCAACATTTATGAAGACGTAGAAAATTTCGTTCGTACATGCGATGTATGTCAGAGGGTAGGGTACTCCAATGACACTCGCCGAGTCCCTCTGAAAATTACACCAGTTTTGGGGGAATGTTTTCTGAAATTGCCTGTGGATACTGTTGGGCCATTAGTCAAATCTCGAAACGGATATCGATACTTATTAACAGCACTGTGTACTACCACTAAGTACCCGGAAGCAGTTCCGCTGAAAGACGTCACGTCTCAATCAATAATCCATGGTTTTTTGGAAATGTTTAGTAGAATAGGTTTTCCAAAAGAAATTCAAACAGACCAAGGGACTTATTTCGTCAGCAATCTCACTAAGACTTTTTTCAATAGTTTTAGGATTAAACACACTTGTAGTTCACCGTATCATCCCGCTTCAAATAATGTGGAACGATTCCATCGCACTTTAAAAAGAATTATTTCTTCGTGTTGCAACGAAGCCAGAGAGAAATGGGATCAGGTTCTACCAATGGCGCTTTTTACGGTCAGAAATGTGATTTGCGAAACGACTGGGTTTTCATCTGCTGAATTGGTATTCGGGAGAACTTTGAGATCGCCGGAAACCTTGCTTCACGAGTATCTAATCGGGAAAGAGGAAGAATTGCAACCGGTATTAGATTATGTTTTTGCAACAATTAACCGCTTAGCACAGTGCCAGGAAATTGCGATGGGAAACACAAGAATAAGCAAAGAAAAACAGAAGCTCTGGTATGATATGCGGAGCGTGGAGAGGTCACTGGAGGAAGGTGACTCCGTATTGATGTTGAGTCACGGGGCAGGGGGTAAATTCGGCACAAAATGGAGTGGACCAGGAGAAGTCTTGAAAAAATCTCGGAATTAATTATCTCGTAGAAATACCGGGAAGGAAAGATAAATCCACGATTTATCATATTAACTTGCTAAAAAAATATTTCCTTCGGAATATCGTGTCTCAAAATATTACGGAAGTCGTAGAAGTGGATATTCCTTTTAATTGTGCTTCTCCCAGAGAAAAGATTGAAGGGGATCCATTCGCACAGATAGAATGGGGTGGGGGAAATTTGCTAGGTAAAGAAGTTGAAGAGTTGCAAAAGCTANGGACTGACTCCTGTTCTCACCGCCGACATTGAGCTTGTAAGTGACGTTCCGGTGAAGTCCAGATCTTATCGCGTTTCACCCCGCCAAGAGAAGCTAATCAACGCGGAAATAAAGAGAATGTTAGATGACGGAAGTATAGAGAGGGGGAGTCCTCCTATGCTTCTCCTGTCATTCTGGTAGAATCTCCAAATAAAGAGCCGCGTGTATGAATTGATTATCGGCAATTAAACCAGGTGACGAAATCGCTGTATTATCCTCTGCCGCATATAGAACAACGCCTAGAAACGGTAGCGCGGGCCATGTTCATTTCCTTGTTGGATCTAGGCAGAGGGTATTGGCAAAGCGCGCTCAGGAACATGCCGCGTTTTTCACTACCACTGGGGTATACCGAACCTTAACGCTCCCCTTCGGAACGAAAAATTCGCCTTTCTATTTTTGTAAACTGATGAACGAAGTTTTAAGAGACTGCGAGGAGTATGCCAGCCCTTATTTAGATGACATCGCCGTATTTTCAAATAACTGGGAGTCTCATTTGAAGCAACTTGAAGATGTTTTACGGCGGATTCAAAGGGCAGGCTTGACAATCAAACCGTCAACATGTAAAATGGGTCAAAATGAAGCTTTGTATCTCGGACACTGTTTCGGTCAAAACCATTTAAAACCTTCTGAGGCTAAAGTGCTAGCCATTGTTAATGTAAAACCACCTTCTACGAAAAAACAAGTGAGGGCAGTCATGGAAATGTTCAGTTATTATCGAAAATATATTAGAAACTTTTCTATTCTTTCAACTCCGCTGACTGATCTATTAAAGGAAAAAAACAAACATGTTTCAATCAAGTGAACCACGGAATGCGATAGAGCGTTCAATCAACTGAAGCAAGCGTTGATAACACCGCCTGTTCTCACCGCAACTAATTTTGCGAAATCGTTCTTGTTGCAATGCGACGCATCTCGGGAGGGAATCGGAGCATGTATCTCGCAACTCGACGAAGAGGGTGAGGAACACCCCGTTTTGTTCTTAAGTCGAAAGTTTAATAAGGCTGAGAAAAATTATAGTACTAGTGAACAGGAATGATTAAGCATTATTTTCGCGGTTCAGAAACTACGATATTATTTAGATAATGGGATGCCTTTCACTATACAGACTGATCACAATCCACTGACTTGGCTGAAGGTATCAGCAAGTAAAAACGCCCGTTTACATAGGTGGGCTCTTGTTCTACAAGAGCATGATTTCATTATAGAGCACCGAAAAGGGAAACAACATGTCAATGCAGATTTCCTCAGTAGAATGGGTGTTGAAGGTAATTAGGGTATGGTATACTCATAAATACTATATTCATGAAATGTAAAAATTGTACTGTAGAATACTTGTATTTGAGGATGACAGTCAAGATTAATTTTCATTTTATATTATTATTTCAAAAAAATGGGAAATTTTGTAAATATAAGATTTGATATAAAATCATTCGGTCATGACACTTGTAGTTGTTAGTAGGGATTATGGGTGATTGCATCCTTATTTTTATGTCATTTATTTCAGCTATGCGTGTGTAAAGATGTGTGGTGTAATCACCAAAGTGACAGTGCACCAGTGATAACTTTCTTCGTGTCAGTGACTGCGGGCTCAGACACTAAGAAAGATTTAGTGGGGAGGAACTGTAACGTCCGAGCCAAGACATTCTCGCGATTTGTGAAATATTAATATTTCTTCGCATTTCAAAAGCCGGATACTGTTAAGAAACTTACAGAAAGTGGCCGGTCGGCGCTAATGCGGAAGGGCGACGAACTTGGGACCCACCCTAAGCCTCTTCAGTTATTGAGGTATTGTTTGAACGTACACCTTTCACTTCTAAGGAAGGTACAATTGTTCTCGGAGAATGCGGCCTGCGACGTTGACCCATGCGAGGTCCACTAGAATTTAGGTGTACCTCAGAAAAGAAGAATTTTAAGAAGTAATGAATAAAGTACGTCGCCGGATGTAGAACAATGAGACACTCTGAAAAGGGTGCGCGCGGGCGCTAAGCTGGGACCGAAGGCGGCTCGCCTTCGCGATGGAGACACTGCGTTCCTAGAAACCGAAGGGGTGAACAAGAAGAGTACTTACAAGGTGTGGTATCGAAGGCATGGTTATTTGCTGATCACGTGACTTCTTCTTCAGTATATATTGGGAAGAGTGAAGATCCTCGAGGACTTTTTACGTGAGAGTAGAGTTCGCCGATTGCTATGTGACCGGGCTAGACAAGGTCGCAGAGACCAGATGTTCGTTAGGCTGCTACGGTAGTCTTGATAAAATCATTACTAGTTGCGTGTGTCGTAACTTGTAACAGTTAGTTGTTGGGGAAAACAACTTGTAATTTTGAAGGGTCATATAGCCTAGAGGGTTTTACTATTTAGTTGTCTTTAACTAAATTTATCTACGTGTAATTAATGCTTTCCGACGTGCTAATACGTGTAATTAATCCTACTTGTGTAATAATAGATTTTTATGTTTTAATGATTTTGGAAGTTTGTCTCCATTTGTAAATTCAGATTACTGATTAATTTGCATTAAATCATTATTTATTGTTATTACACGTGTGTTTGATTGCCTGGGAAACCGGGCTGGTAACAGCGACGAAAACTACCATAGGAATTGTGGTATTTATGTGGATCCCACATCTACCAAAATAATACTAACATCGCATCAGGGCTTGTGGTGTGATGTTACAATCGTCATGACGAATTAGAAAAGAATAAAACCAAACAAGAAGAACCATGTGAAGCAAACAAGAAGGCAAAGAGTAACAATTTCCTTCAACCTAGAAGTATTTAGTCTGGTTAAAAATAATCACAAACATTTTTCTCCTTCATTGGGCGCGTAAATTTATGAATTAAAAATAACAACGAGAAACCAAAAGCTAATCTGTTCACCAATCTAAATTCTTTTCGCGACAATTCATTTTCCAGTAACAAATGGTTTCTCTCTTTACGATGCGTTGTCACTGTTAATTGGCTGAATTATAATTCTCTCTCTTGTCCTCTAATTCACATATAAAGACTATTCGTTTTTCCTTGTTCATCAACAGGGCCCGGATTTTGATGACATGTCATCTTCTTTTCCTTATGCAGTATGCATTGCTCTTAAGTATTAAAACCCTGAACACGAATCTCTGGTTATAAAAATATTAATTTTATTGGTCATTTTTTCATCATATTTTCTGCTTATGAAGTTTTAGTTCATTTTTTCAATAACATTTTTTGCGTTTTACTCCCTTTTCTGGCTTCTCTCTTTCTTTTTTGCAAGAAATTAGATTAACTAAAATTATTTAACATTTATTTTTAATCTAACGAAATAATTGAATATTTGTTCAGTGGGTCGACAATGCACGTGTTGAGAGCCGGTTTCTTACATATACCGTACATATTATCGTCGCAGCAAGAAATTCTCCTATTTTCAATGTGCCTGTGGTAGCAAAAGCACCTCGACTATGTGCAAGTTGAAAGACAAGCGTTTTATTTTCATTGTCACATATTTTCTGAGAGGAAAGTCTGGTGTTTACTTCAGTGTTCGTAGTTTCATTCAGCCATGTCTAAAATAAAGCCATCTAAATCTTGTCATTTAGACAAATTATATCTGAATTTGGAGATGATGTTTTCTCTACGGACAGTGAAGTGTTATTTTGTAAGATGTGTGAAACAAAGGTATTAGCCGAATGAAAATTGTCTGTTCAGCAACATGTGAGTCGCGATAAGCATATACGGGCAGTGAAACTCGTAAGTAAGAAGAAATCCACTGCAACAAAGTGTAACCATGAAGGAGAATATATCGTCAGATTTTACGGAGACTCTGTGATGCTTTAGTTTCTGCAAACATCCCATTTGGACAATGAACAATGCTAAATTGAAGAGTTTTTAGAACTACATTTCGGACGTCCTATCCCAGACGAATAACTCTTTGGAAGAACTACCTGTCACAATGTTACGACAATACCATTAACAAGATACGGGGAAAAGCACATGGGAAAAATATTTTCGTATCCATTGACGAAACGAGTGATGTAAAATCCTTACATGGCTAACATGATCATTGGTATATTAGAGATCGACGGACCAGGTGAAGTGTTTCTGCTTACAGATGAGGTATTAGAAATTGTTAATCACTCCGCATTTTGTAGATTCTTTGAAAAATGTATGTTTTTGTTGTGGCCTGAGGGTACCAGAAATGATGACGTCTTGCTTTTAGTCTCTGACGCAGCGTCATACATTCAGGAAAGCAGGAAATTCAATACAAGCTTTTTACCCGGAAATGATGCACATTACTTCCTTAGCACAAGCTATGTGTGGGTTGGCAGAGGACGTTGGAGCACATTTTTCTCAATTGGATTGCCTAGTATCAAAGACGAAGAAATTTTTTATCAAGGCTCCCTCTCGTAAACTGGTCTTCCACTCCCACCAGAACCTGTCTTCACCCAATGGGGCACCAGGATAGATTCAGCAATATATTATAGCGATCATTTCCAGATGGTGAAGCGTGTTATGGAAAAACTAAATCGATACGGCTAAAACACTATTTTCAAACAGTGAAATTGAAGGACAACTAGCCTTTATAAAGGCAAATTTCAGTTGCTTAACGTAAGGAATCACACGTGTACACGAGAAAGTTGCTAGTCTAGAAAGATCTCCAACTCTTGTTAACAAAATGCATCTGATTTGAAAACTGTAGGGGGAAAAGTTGGAAGAAGGGTATCTAAGAAAGTGAAAAATGTTCTTGATAAATACTCTGGATACAAAACTTTGTGCCGCATTTCTCAAGTGCTAACTGGTGAAACATTTGATACTTCCTGCATTGAAGAAGATCGCACTGCCACTGATTTAGCGTATTTCAAGTGTGCTCCTGTTGTATCAGCGGATGTGAAAAGGAGTTTCTCACAGTATAAATGTTTTCTCTCCTACAACAGGTGTTCCCTAACTTTCGAGAACCTGTGTATGCTACTGGTTATCTTCTGCAATAATTCTTAATAAGGCAGATTTTTTTATACGTTCATCTTCCTAGACAATACAAATTTGCGAGTTTAAATTAATATTCATTTTTAATTTCAGATGTAACGTCACAGAAGCAAATATTGTGCTGTGCTCTCATACTCTGAAATAAACACAAAATTATTTAAAGTCATTTTTAGATCATTTTTTAGATATTTTTGGGTCATCAAAATTCGGACCCTGTTCAAAAAATAATACATTCTCTCAACGAATTAGCATCTTTCTTCTCCTAGTAACTTCTGTTACTTCCACATCATCAAGATTTCAATTCGTTTCTACATCTGTATTATTTTGTACTTAATACACAATTCTCATAAGTATTTGTATATGAAAAAAATACTTTGATTAGGTTAAAAGTGGTTTATTTAAATTTGTAAATCCTCTAATTTAACTTACGAGAACTGTTCTTAAATCTTATTTATTCTATTTATATCCTCTTTACTTCACAATGCAGTGAAGAATAGCTTAAAATTTAATTGGAAATGAAGCATTAGATCAATCGCCCTTCTGAAATAAAACATATACTCGTATACGACAAGTCAATGAAGTTATTAAAACTTCCATATGTATCACCATTAATACGAACTCAAAACAACTTCGAAAGTAAAAGTCAAGAATTATTACAGAGAATAGCTGATCTCGATTTGTAAAAATGATTTATATGACTGTTCCGAAGTTCCCAAGAACAGTTCTCTCTTTTGCGATGCCAGACATTGTCCGTTCACCCAAGGTGAGCAGGAGTCGCTCATAGAAGTCGAGAAGGACGTCTCAAGCTTTATTTACGCACATTAACGCAAACACCTTTCCACGGAATAAACCATCTTCGAGAAGGAAAAAGTTAAACGTATGCCTATTGAGTACATGTTTTTTAATATCTACTTGATCATCTGTGAATTCTTAGAAATGTGATGTGCCAAACCTTGAGTGCTCATTTTGTGTCACAGAAATGAAAATCTGAGAACAATTATTGGCACAATAGTCGAGTACTATCTTAAAGATGAACGGAAAAATGTGTTACAAAGAACCTGGGTGGGAGAGATCCGTTATATTTCTTATGAGATGCAACCATCATGACTCGGGTCTAGTGAGCCATCACGCTATCCTTCAATACTTTTATAGTATCGTAACAAACAAAACGAAAGCAGGATTCCTTTATTTATGATGACTTTTCTCATGACGCTTATTGGTTGTAGGAATGTGCGATCATTACATTGTTAAGGAAAACTAACATGCAATTAGAAATGTTTAAGATTGAAACTTTAAATATAAACGAATTAAGATTAAATTGGTTTGGGGTCCGGCAACATCTTGCTACATTTTTCTTTTTCTTTAGTTGAGTAGAATTCGTAGGGAGTGCAGCGAACTAGTCTGGAACGGAAAGAAGGATTTTGAAGCTTGCTATTCAAGCTTTTCTGCATGGAGCGGGAAGGTAGGGAGTTAGAAAGAGAGTCGTAGAAAGAGTGATGAGCCGCTTAACTGGCGCCCCGGCAACTTGGCTCACCTGTCTGATGACTGGTCGAAAGGTTGGGTTCTTATGTTGGTGTCGGATGCCACAGTTGGTGACCTTTTAAGCGCGTTGGGGACTGGTGCGATGTTCATGAGATCGCGGTATTTTTCGTGCAGCGAACTGATCAACTAATAGGAGAGGAAAAAGAGATATAATTGTAAATGAAGAGATGGGAAACCAAAGTACGAGAGTAGAAGGGATGAATAAGGAAATTGGTCATAAATAGAAAACAAAGCATGCGCAACCTAAATATGAAGTAATTTTACGAAATAATTAGAGCATTGTCTCAAAGAAGGTTCCAGGAAAGATAAAAAGAAAGGTACGGGTATTCTTATTACAAAAAAGGTCATTTTCTCCATGTCTGCGACCTCATGGTTGATAGTATTTTTTTTACGGGAAATAGAATGGCAGGGGTGACAGAGATTTCGGATAGAGCAGCGGTTCCCAATTGAAGGAGTCTGGACTTCCAAGAAATTTAGCTTTATACTGAGGGTCCTCAGTATTCTTATTAGGGGTTCACTATCTAACATTTTCAATATAATTAATGTTAAGATGAGAAGGTAAGCATTGCTGATAATACATTCCAGTAGCAGCAAAAAGTTTGTTGTCATCAATGATTGATAAAGTTTTCAAATAAATTTTACAATTTCGTCATTCATACCATACTGTACTAACGAGAATTGACAGAATTTTGAGGAATAAATTGTACCAGGAGGTTTTACCCCAATATCTCAGAAATTAAGGTAAATTTCGAAAAAGATCTCTGGTACAAAAATGGAGGAGGTGAAATTTTCTACAAAAGACATTCAATGGTTTTTATATTACTTATGATTTGGCTCTAGCACAGTGCTCAAGTGTCAAAAAGAGCATTTCGGCGACTCACCGAACGTGTGAGCAGACACACATTACAGTAGTTAGTACATAATTACGTAGTCTCGAGTTTGAGGCATTGAATCGTGAGAAAGACTTGACGACTTTTAACGAAACGGGTGTCATATGAAAAGAAATATCAATTTTTATGACAATGCGGAACATATTTCTGTCTCTGTTTTACATAAATATTTAGTTAGTAAAGTAAAACAAAGCCCATTATTCAGTTTTGGCCTATTAGTGAGGTTTAGGTAAATATTTTGTTAATACCGCTGGACATATCAATGTCTGTTTGCATATCATCTCTGTATGTAAGCAGTGGCGTCCACTGCTAAGGCATGAAACATGAAATTTGGACAGAACGTACCGTTTGTAATGTAACCACCCACTCNTGAAATTTGGACAGAACGTACCGTTTGTAATGTAACCACCCACTCAAGTAAAAGTTTTACGAGATTTCAATTTTAAATGGGTGAAACAAGGTAAAATGTGAATTTTTAAATTTCTTCTCTTTCCATTATATCTCACAAACAAGTTGATGTATTATCTCAGTTTCTGTAAAAGCAAAAATTGTAAATTGAAAAACAAGTCACCGGTCTTCATATTTTTAGAATCTTCATCTTACAACAAATAAGAAGGGGAAGAAATTATTGCATGTTTGTTTTATTCGTGCGAACAGCAAAATAAATATCTAAAAAACTATTTGTGGAATTTTAGACTTCCTTGTTTAATAGGTAAAAGCCGTTGATTTGTGTTTGTCCTCGATTACTAACACATAATTTTCTTTTTGCTTTGATTAGATATGAAAATTAAAATTTGGCTGTATGTTGCATTTGTATCAAAAAGGATCAATAAAAAATAATTTTTCGAAATTCCGATTTTAAAGACATTATTTAGGGTGAATATGATTATTCGAATTTACGCTATTGTCACTATATCTCAAAAATGAATCAAGTTATCTCAATTTTTGTGTGTAATCGTTGGTAATTCCCTCAATGGTAATTCTTATGTCTAAAAACGGATTCTTGTTTTTATCGATAATTTTCGATCGATTTCAATCGGGGTAGATAGAAATGATTACACATTTTTGTCGTTCGCGCTAACAGCATAGTGCACTATTTTCGCCATATCACCTCGAATTTTGTAACTAAATGTTGCTAAATCAAATAACTAAACGCAAAATTTCTACTAGTTATAGTAAAACCCTGCTAGTGATAGTGGATGATGTATCAAATCATATTTTTTACGGCGCTGAGTACTTTGCACGGAAGCGTTAACATGATTCTATAAGGAAGGAGTTGAGGCTATCTTGGCGAGTGCTTCCTAAAATAGAGGAAAAAAGGTTGAAAACTTGAAGTTTTGCTTAACGTTCTTTATGGATGGTCGCCCCAATACAAAAAAAGACCGTTTATGTTTCTGTATTTTAAACCGATAATTTCAGAAAATGAGGAAATATATACCATTCATCCGATTGTGATGAAACTTTGGCAAGTTTTCGTGCACATTCCCGAGAAGGTTTCTGGAAAAAAACATTAAAGAAAATAAAATCACCGATATTGCTGTTCAGTACATCATTCTTTAAGACGCAGAAGAGCAGAGTCACACTCTCAAAGTCGGTTAAGTCAATGATCACCCCTTATGACGAAATATACTTTTTTTGGAAGAGGGTGATAACGGGTAGAAATGTAAAAGTTAACGAAAATGATTGAATTTAATATTGAGATCACAGTTATAGGGACCGCTGAAATCAGTAATGACATTCCCAAAGACGGCAAAATCCACAAGCAGCCCTTATAAACTCCAGCACCCATAGGGAAGGGGGTGCCATGGAAAAATAATCCAACATGACAGATACCAGTGACGAGTCCACAGTTTTCGGCGTCGCCGAGTTGATAGTAAAACCCGATATCGTGTAAGTCGAAATGACACCTCTACGACCTTCGGGAATGGGGTGGAAATAGGTTCATGAGTAAAAATAATAGAAAACTAATTTTGAAATATAAAAAAATTAAAATCATCCAAAAGGATGCGGTAAGAAAATTGTTAGTAAAGTATGAATCAGTATTTGGGGAACCAGTAGAACCTATCAAATGTCATAAATTTAAAATTGAATTAACGGATGAAAAACCATTTAAGTGCAGTTATCCTATCCCGTACGCGTCGAGAAGAGACAAAAGCAATAATAGAAACAATGTTGGAAAATGGCGTAATTAAAAAGCAAGACACTGCCTACTATATGATCCCGTTAATTACAGTGAAAAAGAAGTCCGGAAAATTAAGAGTATGTCTCGACGCGAGAATATTCAATCGCGCAACCAAACTGTGTAACGATTCGTCACCTAGAATCGACGACGTTATAAACAAATTCAGTGGCACTCAATTTTTCACAGGACTAGATTGTTCAACAACGTATTGGCAACTTGCGATAGAACCGAAAAGTCAAAAATTTACGGGATTTTTGTTCGAAGGCTGTACTTACGTGTTCTGTAGAGCCGCATTTCGTCTACGGAATAGTGGAGCGGGACTGATGCAATGTCTCGATGATATTTTTCAAAGGAGGCTGAAATTAACGACACACTTTACGTTGATGATTTAATCTTATTTTCGCCAGATTTTGACACTCGCCAGAAGGATCTGGAAGAATTATTGAGCATATGTAAAGTATTTCATTTAAAGCTTAACTTTGATAAGTGCGAATTTTATCGCACGAATGGGATATCACGTAGGAGTGGACGGCATCAGGTTGACGCAGGAAAAGAAAGAAATGATTAGTAATCTAGAGCCACCGCGGATCAGATAATATTAGAAAATTTAAAGAAAAGCGCAGCAGAGAGACTAGCTCTCAAGCAGGAGAAAACGTTTCAATTTCAAATTGGAGATGAAGTTTTAGTAAAGACACCGAAACCATCCGATCAGAAATTAAAATTATTTCACAATTTTTTTAAAAATATTTTCAAACCGTGTATGTCATCACTGATGTTCCATTTCCTAATGTGGCTAAAATTGATCGAGTTGAAGACGATAACGTGGGTTACTTTAATTTTTATAACCTGAGACCTTACACCAGCGAATGGGCGTGCGTGTATCGTAAGTGGTAGTGCAAGAACGAGGTAAAAGAGAGTGAGACAACCTGTTCCTGAAACAGTGTAGAGGTTGTTGAATTGTGATTACGCCAAGTGTGTTTGCGCTGTATAAATGAATTGCATTGCAAAAGGGTGACAAGCGAAAACTGCAGAGTTCAAGTGAGTAATGTTCATGTATTTTCCTCCTGTAAAGATGACGTATTATGAATTGTTAAAATTTTCGATTATGTGTTAAAATCTCTTGAAATGATTTGTTGAAGTGTTAAAATTCATTCAAGTGTTGAAATTCATTCGAGGGTTAAAATTAATTCGAATGTTAAAAATTTATTTCAGTAATGAATATTATGAATTGTTAATAACTTATGTCAGAGTTAAAATTTATTTGTTAAAATTAAATAAAGTATCAAAAAATTATTGAAATACCAATGATTTATTGAAAATTCGTTGAGGTATTGAAACTCATTCATGTGTTAAAGTTAATTGAATAGTGTCACATGATGTTAAAATAATTTCTGTTATCTGTGACTATTATTTAAATAAGCGTAAATAATTTTCTAATGTGTTTGTGTTACAAACCAAACGTTTGTAAGGGGTTTATTTACACATTCTCATTTATTATGTACTTTGTTATTATTTATATTTCATGACAATTGAGTTATTTATTGTTTGTTTTTAAATATTATGTCTCTATATAAACATTATTTGTATATAGACGCTCGGTGCAAGTACCTTGCACTTTCCATGACATAGTATAAATACTGCGTGCCTATATAAACATTCTTTGTATATAGACGCTCTGTGCAAGTACCTTGCACGTTCCATGGTATAGAATCATTGAACACACTCACTATGTACGTTCCTTGACATAGGATCATTGAACGCACTCCATATGCACGTTCTGTGTACAGCTACGCTCAACGTCCAATTATCCATTCCACAAGTATCCATTCGTCGTGTACGATGTTACTCCGCGAGTGCGTCGCCGTATCGTGATGACACTCTGAAACCTGATCAAGTCTACCTATTGTGACTCTACCGTTTATGGACTCTCAACATTATTCGCCTTCGGGCAACTTAGCGCCTCAAGGCCACCATTCGCCTACGGGCAAAAATAATCCATTCCGTTCTTCGCGTTATGAAGCTCAACGTACAAGTATCATTCCTCGTACAGGGAGGACCACTCCCTACGCCGCGTGTGATATTATGAAACATACGTTTCATTGATAACTTTTTGGACCATGATTTCTTTATAGAAATCATTTACCTGTTGTGCTATACAGTGAATAGTGCGACGCTCATAGCAAAGCGACTTCGAATACAGATGTTCATAAGTATTTTCTAGTTACAGCCACATGCTCACCAAAGCTACAAGGCCAACTGGAACAACTAAACATTCCGACAGCAGACCTCTGCCAGACATCCGCAGGCAGCCGGAAAAGCAGTACGATAAGGAAACTATTCCAACGTGCAACTATAATTCTTCACTAAGTACGACAAGGAAGCAATTCCAAAGTACTATTAATATTCCTCGTAAAGGGAGGACTACATCAGATATTAATCTGATGGATCATAAATCCTGCACTAATTATATGGTTTTTATAACCTATTCTAAAGTAAATAGCAGGTATTTTTTGTATGCAACTATTAGTTGATGTCGGGGGGATGTTCTCAAAAACTTGAGTCCAAGGGCTTTTTTTATTATTACGTGCAGATTACTTACAATCGCACTTCAACTTTGTTCTTAACCATTCGTAATTCTGTTTAAATTGGGAAAGGGGTACTAAAGGGGATATTTCATAAACTATCATTTATGTTTAAATGTATTCAAACTCCGTAGGAAGTGTTCTCCTCGGAGCGTCAGCTGCCCACAACAACTGACTTCAATATTGCAAAAACCAGGATCAACTCTGTAATTCTGCTTTTGTAGACTTAGGAAAATATATGTATATATGTTATTTGTAATAAATGTAAGTTTGTGAATCTGAAGCGTGTCCAAAAAAGAATCCTATTCATTTTTACCTTCTCCATGCTCGTTGAAACACACGAGTCCCCCTGTATACTGTCTATGATTACTACGAATGGCTATTCGGTTGTAACAGTTTGAATAAGTGTAAATAATTTTCTGACGTTTAAAACGTTTAAGTTGGTTGATTGATTCAGAATGAGATATTAGATCAGTAGTTCCCGAATAACAAGGAATAAGCTGCGATTTTCTCACGGGAAAGATTTGTTTTTTGTGTGTGTTATTATCCTAAGTTTTCTATAAAATGCAAGGTAATTGTCTTTTGGTTTCAAAAATTAAAAAGTGCAGAAATACTCACTCGAAGGGTAATTTTGGAGCGAGTTCCAATATTAGAATTAAAATTATGTTTTCACTGATGTTGTTTGTGTTAAATTTAGTATATGATTAAGTTGAAGAATAGAGAAGAATATATTGAGTCTACATCAAGATCAGTGCAAATCAAGTTTTTCTAAAGTGTCGTGGCGAAAAGGTGAAGGAAAAAGAAAAAGAGAGAAAAATTGAGGAGTGAAATTCATTTTAGGAAAAGTGTAATTCCACTCTGAGAGGGGTGTCCCCTTTCGGCGGAGTGGTGCTGCACCTAACACGTGGTGGAAGAAGCCGGCAACAGCGAACGTCGCGATCTGGACTTTCGAGCCTCGCATCAATGGAGCCAACCTATCGTGGCGTAGTCCGCCGCTGTCGGCCGCCACCGACTGAGGCGAGCAGCTGATAAGATTTTAAAGGAAGCACGAGTCGCATGGTGGAGTAGCGTTGTAGAGTCGCTTAGCAGGAGTCACAGAGCAGCAGTTGCGTAGCATAGTAGCCGCAGTAGTAGAAGCGAGGGGTCATCTGATCGATCGGCGACGAGACGGTTGTCTAGCACTTGACGCGCGGTGCCAGTAAAGAGGCATCGTAATGTCGTCCGTCGATACCAGAGATCTTCAGTAGAAGTAACTAGAGTAGGATGTTTGCGCTCGAACATTTTGTAATTTCGTGAAGAGTCTGTTAATACTTTCTACTGAATTGTGAGCGCGTTAAATTGTAGGACTCATACAATAACGTGATTTCAGTAGAATAAATGTATTATCGATTTTGTACGTTTTATGTAATGTCTTGCTTGGAACATAAATGTAATTTATTTATAATGAATTATATTATAAATGAGGAACATCCTTTACTCCTAAATGTGTGTGTGTATCCTGAAGGAAAATGGTCCATCACAATATATATGAATTAATTTCTTCTAGCATTTGACGTTCAATAAATTAATTAATTCGATATTTTTTACTATTGAATTATGCGTTTGAAATAAAATATGCATACGTTAAACGTATTAGTAATTTTAAGCTTTACATTGAGACTATGTTGAGATATGATTTTGTAAGAAATATTTAAAATACTAAAATACAAACCAAAACCTAAATAATGAACATGTAGAAAGGTATCAATTTTATCATTCATTTCTTCTGTTTATCGAATAAGCACAAAATTATTATTTGCGCACTCGATTAGCACAAAATTATAGTGCAGAAGTTATTTTTGGAAGTCGGATTTTATAATAGATGGGGGTTTCCTCTGAACGTATAGTTATCACCTCCAATTTTGTCATCGTTTTTTTCTGGTTCCGAATGAACGCAAAATTATTCTTTACGTACGAAATGAGCTCATAATTTGAACAAAATTATATAACTTATTGCATTTTATGATAATAGGGGAGGGTGCCAACTACCCATACGCGTGGTTACATACAGCCGAAATAAAGAGTACTGTGACTGCAATAAATGCTGGTCGTTTTTTGGAATCGTAATATTTAACATGGCCTAACGAAAGCTTGTTATGAAGATGCGTTTATTGTAATGCTTATTGTAGTTTTGTGACTTATTTATAACAATACAATCAATAAAAGATGATAATTTACGTTTTATTGTACCGCGTAATAATACAATTTATGGAACACGAGACAGATTCCTCATTACATTTCCAACAAAAACGGTAGAAACCATTTTTGAGATAGGAGCATTGGTTCTCGTGCTATGAACTCTCCAACCATTGTGTGGTTTTCAAAATTACAATTTATTCATCATTTTTCGATAAAGAAATGACGTTTTTTGCATATTACAACCTCTAAGGAAATATGTAGTGTCTAAATGTAGTGATGTGTCTCAATGCGTATTTTGGCTCGAAGAACTCGAGTCTCAGGGCGAATATAAAGTGACCGGGTATCTTCTACTATTTCGTCTAACAATCCCTGCGCGCGCAGTGTTTATGTTTCATCTGCGCTTGGAAGCTATTTTTTCTAATTTCAGTGTATTCATATTGAATATTGAGTAATGAAAAAGAAAAAAAAACAGTTGAGCTAGTTGGTTGGATTAATCCAATTAACTAAATCAACTTTTTTTCATTATATGAAAATGTTTCAAATAAACAAAAAAATTTTTTTAAATACATAAACTAGACTTTTAGTACACACAATTTTTGTCCACTCTGTATCTTCAAGGTGTTATAGAAGTAATCATGTACATTCATTCACCTACAATGTTCAGAAAAGAGCGCGCGGGCTGCTCGTGCAGCAGTCCGGAAGAGCACGTGGTGCGTGCTAAACCAGAGTAGGAATCGAGAGTCCTGTAGTATACTGACTGCAGTTGCCCGGGCAGGCCGCAGGGGAAAGTGGCCGCTGGACATGCTGCTCCTTGCGGTAGATCTGGGAAGAACACTTAATCCAGCAACCAACTCGAGGATTAAATTTATTTTAATACGTTGTTTGTACAAAAATTGATATTATTTCCGTTATATTACCGTTGAAAAAGAAATATATTATGACGTAGCGGGGGGAGGGGAGACGCTGCAGTTGCCCCCTAAAAACGCATATGAAGCAGCAGAAGCTTACATTTTTACTTATGACAATGACCGACTTCTTTATCAATAATTGAATTGAAACAGAACACTGAGGCATAAGTAGTGTTCTGGGAGGTCGATATTGAACTCATTACGTTGCAAATTAAATTACATTTTTACTAATTATAAAACAAGTAATGTAATGCTTCTGTAAAGTAGAGAACTTCTAACAGCATTTGCTGCTTCGGGAACTCCGCGTTGAGACTCCTATGTTGGTCGTTGTTCACGGCCTCCTAATGACGAGAATGACAAGGATGACATGCGAATGAGGCGAATGATGATGAGTGAATGCAGGGAATTGTGGAGAATGCAGGGCAAACGGGAGAACCCCGAGAAAACCTGCCGCGACTTCTACTTGGATCGGACAGGGTTTAAACCAGAGGTAGAAGGCGAGTACGCTAGGCAATATGCCACGGCTCGCCATAAGTAGTACGTATACATAGGTTGCGATTTGTCCCGCCCAAAAAAATTGTCATTCCTATTTTTTGGGAAATAAGTATGGCGGTAAAACAGGATGTTTTCAAAAAGTTACCTTTGAAAAATAAGCTATAAAGGTTTATAAAAATGTATGATGCGTGAGGATGATCAAGCATAAATTTCGAACACTTGTTGCAATTTGAACCAAACATAGTACAGCTATGGCAGTATGTAACAAGAAATACTGAGGGGATGTCAAGTACTAGGTTCCCTAGGGATAGGAGCGGGATACGGATGATGAGTAAAAGTAATTTTAAAAAACGACCGATATTAGTTTCGAATTCATAGGGTGGGTATCCAGCAACAGCGTCTACAGGTAACCGTAATTTTGGAGCAAAAATGTCTCGTATCATTTCACCCCCTATATTCTTTTCAATTCTTTACTCCCGGGGTGAGGTGAGAGGAACGCAAATAGGAAGTGAAGGATTGTTACTCGTAAGGTAGACAGTACTTTGGCTGCAGTTATATAAACGTTCAAACAAAAGGCGCATCAGAAAATAGAAAACAGGAATTATCCAGAACTGTCCAACCAATTCTGTGGAACGTCGAGTACATCAGTTAGTCTGTACTAAAACACACTCATTTTTATACCATTAAAACAGTTTTATTCAGTATTACGGAGTAAACTTTTAGCACAAAAATATATCAAGCATATCATTACAATGTATTGATACATTGGTAAAATAATAACAGCAATCTCTTGAAAGATGTCCCAAGGCACACACAACGACGCTTATTTCCTTACATCCCAACAATTAAACATCTATGGGAATCAAGTGTGTATGTGAAATTATCATTATATGTTCATAAACCATTTCAACGATTTTATTGAAAAATTATATTTAATTTTATTTACACTTAAATTAAAAAGCAACTTACTTTTTATTTATTTTCTTAGTCAACATAATATTGAAATTTATGTTAATAATCGTATTCGATGCCTCAAATAAATAGAAATCTTTCAAACTCTTCAATCCTCATACAACAAATTAAAAAAAGACAAGAAACCACTGCTCAGTGAGGAAGAAATGACGACAATTAAGCTCTTCAATTGTCATGCAGCGCACACATGGAGGGAACATTTTTTAACATCTGAGACGCTCAGAAGCCGTATATTGTACTTTCTGCTATTGAAAACATTATATCAGTTATCGTGGCCCTTTAATTCCTCCAGAATAATTTCCATCGACGATGCATCAGAACAATGCTTCATATGCTTCGAAACATCAGTCTTAAAGCCCGGACAAATACTGATTAGCCATGTATTTATTTTCTAAGAGCATTCTAATTATTTGAGACAATTTTAAGTTCTTTTTGTCATAAAATCATTATGTACACTTACTGCTAAAAGTACTGTAAGCAATTAGTTCAAGACATTTTAATATCACAGACACGTTAAAAAAAACATTCCTTTAATAATAATAAAATACTATAAAATGGTGTTGCATTCGAAGTTGCACCAGTGCGGGGATTCGATCGTTCCATTTGTCTATCGAGGCGCACCGAAAGCTACCGGACTTGCCCTCAATATTTTTTGAGTGGAGGAACTGCACTGGGCGTTGTTGAGGTTAGGTGGACCTGTGATTAAAGCTTCCATGATGAATGATATGAGCTTATTGCTAATATTATTTTCGTCTGAAAGCTCCTCCGATGAAGAACAATATATGTACGTTAATCAGTCCTTTCAAAAATAAAGAATTATTAAAATGGTAGATTTATTTTGTCAATCCGATTATGTAATGATGAACAGATAATATGTGCATTATATATAGATACATGACGTACGACATAAATACGAAAATATTATTTGTTTATATATTAGTAGTTGTTTATTGTTATTATCCAATTATTGTAGTTACGTCCGGCTAACAATGGCCATGTTCTCATGGCCCAGCAAAGATGGTCCATTTACTAGCTACACTCTCCCAGTGGAGTGGGGAACTCGCGCGAAGCAATGACGTATTTGTCCTGTTCTAGCGTGAACACAGAATTAAATGGACAACGCCGTAAGATTTAAACGATCAATGAAAATGTATCATTACGACGTACTGTTATAAACATTAAAACATTACCCCGTATATTGTGTCCCCCTCTTTATTTCTAACTTTAAAATTTTCATATTTTTGGAAGAAGAAGAAAGATTCCTAAAATGACTAGGTTCTACAAAAGTGGAAACGCATGACCAGGTTATTAACATATCAAGGAGGTCTAAGAAATACTAGAAAAACGTACTGATACGTACATCAAATTCACAAGAGGCAACAATCTATTATCACGTCTCCGTTATAATCATGATATTTTATAGATTACAGTAATACAAAGATGAAAATTTCATTGAGACAAAAATATTCAGTGTCAATATTGAATAACTTACAAAATATTTTATGAAAAATCAACAATTCAAACATTCCCTTTTTTTTTACATCAGTTCTCTTAATTATTTCAAAGTATTTAGAATCAAAATACTAGGCACTTGTTCAAAGAAAAGACTCTTTTTGAGCTATGTGGTTGTATATTTTTATTTACTTGAATTTCATCTAATCTAAGGATGAGCGCAACAGAGTTTTCTGTTACAACGAATTCTATTCCTTCTTTTTTTTAATCCTGATATTGAAACCCTGTATTTGACGAAAGAAATTAACAAAATCGATATTACTCGTTCCACTCACAAAATACAAAAATATTGAGTGCGTTGTTCCTTATTCAATTCTATCACAAAACACGCCATATTCTTTGCAGTAAATAAGGTCGCCACATTTTAGAATGACGTCGTACATAGTAGCTTACTATAACAATTAACGCACATCATTTCCCTTCAAGACTTTTCAAAACGACTTTTGACAGATCATTTTTAGTTATCACTTGCAATAATTTCTCTAAGTACATAAGGGAACACGATTTGCTATCTGAGGCGAATCGGGTTCTCCTACCCACTCTTAGCTGATCAAAAACCATTCCTCATGATTCTTAAGCTGTACACTGATTTTCTCACCATGACCAAGGACACAGTATTGATAAAAAAAATAGATACATGCCTCTCCTATTCTCAATTAGTTTCCGATTAAGAAAATCGTTTCTGGCGATCAAGTACACTTCAGTGTACTCCCTTCTAGTATCTCTTATCATGCAGGAAAGGACTCAAAAACGCCAATCTAAAAAATATTGCTACAGAATTACAGCACCATACTGACTGAGAAATGAACACAGAATTAACTGACAGTAAGTTCTCAGTTATTTCGTAGACGAGGAGATCCATTTAACCTCACATTTAACTTGGAACTCTAAGCATTTATATTCACCCCTTTCATTGTTTGTACAAAGAATAAATCAGTCTTTACTCGTGTGCACTCATTTTCTATACAAAAGTCTTGCTGTAGCAGAACTCTTTATTTACATTTTTAACAGAACCATTCATTGAACCATCTTTGCCTGTGTGGCAGATTGATTCGTGGTCTCTTCTACTCACTAACTTGTTGTCACACATTCTTGGAGCTCAACACTTTTCTGAGCACACCAATGATCAATTTATACACACATCCAATTTCTCCCTCACACTCTGGACACATGCGTGGGTGGTGTGGCATACGTGGGCTTGAGCAAAGTGAATCCTCGATACGGCTGAGCGTCACACGGCGTGGGCGGGTGAGGGAGCAGCGCCGCGGTGCCGGAGGCTGGCAGGCGACCGCGGGGCGCCGACGGCGGCGTCGCTCCGGGCGAAGGGGACGACGCCAGCAGACGACTCCACGCGCGCCATGTCTTGCCGGTCCACACCCAGGCGCCCGCCGCGCCACCTGCCGCCAGCCATAGAAACTCGCGGAGCAGCGCCACCTCGACGTGCGCGTGGGCGGCGTAGGCGGCGGCTGCGGGGGCGCAACGCGCCAGGGCGGTGGGGGCGGCTCCGGGAGGAAGCGACAGCTGGCAGTCGACGGCAGCCAGCAGCGCAAGAGCGCGCCATCGAGGAGCGTGCCACTGCTCATAGCTAAAGGCATAACGTGTTAGAACATGCGTTCAGACATTCGAAAAATCATAATAAGATTAATCATGATAAATCACAATGAGATAACAAAATTGATTATTAGACAATACATTGAAGGAACAGTTTTGAGATCCAAATTCAGAGAAAGAAACGGATTTTTCCAATTCTTCTGATATAATACCTTAGGATACTATAATGTTGGGATTACATATCCTTATGATCCTTACTTTATATTCGTGTATCACATACAATCCTAGTATACTCACATCCATAGTGTTTTCCCAGTATTTCATTTTGATTAATTTTTTATGGAAATACTGACAAATGACTGATAATGGTTAAAATTTACAAATATTTTATTAAAAGTATTTTATTATAATTAAAATTGATAGTCTACTTGTAAATTTTAATAATTAACATAAATTTACGAGTAGAACATTAGGTCCCATAAGATGAATTTTGGCGTGTATATGTTCTTACTTAATACGTGTCACATTCAATTTTCACCCCGCAGAGGAATCAGTTTTCAATTTTCACCCCGCACGGTCCCGAGCTGGGGACTGGTAGTGCGCCACCAGTCCTCGGACACCGTAAGCTTTGGGCAAGCTTCAGCGACCACCATTGGTACGATGGTGGAAAGTTACGTGTTGTAAAGGGCGAAGATCTTGCCTTCATCGGCCGGGTCGCGGGGAAGGATTAAACCTCCATTAAAAACCCTTAACCTCAAGGTGTGTTACGCGCCGATGAGGTTGAATGGGTGTTGATGATAAGCACTCGCTAGCGGACAGCCTCTGGGGCAACTGCCGAACCTCAGTTGTATAAGGCTTAGTGGCGTGATGCGGGGGTTCCGCGTCGCTGCATATCTGTTCCTCCGAACTCGTGGGACAAGATCTCAGAAGTTTTGATTGTCTCACCTTGCGGATCGGGTGGACGGCAAGGCGTGTTACACAACCAAACGTCTTTGAAATGGCCGAGGGTTCACAACCCTCCCACTTCAGGAAAAAACCAATTAAAGTCACAGAGCATTCCTTGTGAGAACACTTTTATCTTAATGTCATGAATCAATGGAAACTTCGGGAAGGTCGCCTTTATATATAAACATATAAAGGTCTAGAAGGTCTCGTCCCTGTCAAGTATGAGCTCCACGCTGCACTTAACCGTAGCAAGGGAGTAATCACTTGCAGGGATATTATGGACATGCCTTGCGAACATTTGGTCAAGGAATGGGAAGCTGACCACGTGGTAAAGGTCAGTCAGCTCATGAGGACGGTTGGTGGTGTTCCTAAGAAGACCGCCTCCATCAACGTGACTTTTGACTGTCCCAAGCTACCTCAAGATTTGAAAGCTGGATGGCTAACCTGCCAGCGCGACCCTATCTTCCGAATCCTCTGCGCTGTTTCAAATGCCAGAGATTTGGTCATACAACAACATCATGTAAGGGATGTGCTACTTGTGGTAAGTGCAAGAAGGAGGAACATGAACGCGACGTTTCATGACCGGGGTCTGCTAATTTCATTAATTACAAAGGTAGCCACCCGGTATGAAGCCGAGAGTGCGTCTCCTTTCTTGAGGAAAGGAAAGTACAGGAGATTACGACTACCGCGAAGATCCCGTACGATGAAGCACGGAAGAAATACAGGGTTTTAGGTCCTGTATTTTCTACCAGTTACTCCACCGCAGCAAAGACTCCTGTAATAAAGAAGAACGTTTCTGTCCAGACCATATTCACTGACGTGTCTACGACAACGTCGTGCACATACCATCGCAAATACGAGAAGAAAGATGTTCAAGCTGTTCCCGTGAAGTCAAAAACACCATCCACACCCCGTCCATCTACTTCACTGAAAACGTCCAGCAGTGTGACACGTGCCTCAGCAAGTACCAAGCAACAAACGAAGAAAAAGCATTGTTCCCACGCTAAACACCTGAACTTATATGATTTTTTGAAATCAAACACAACAAGGTCCAAGTAGTTGCAGAGACGTAAAGAGAACGTCTCTGTAACTCCTTCCTCCGAGTCGGATTGTGCATTGTCAGACGGTGAAGCGGAAATGCACAGTCAGGAGCCCGACCCCGTTCCAAATCGTAATGGATTCCATTCTTCAGTGGAACCTTAATGACTATAGAACTCCACGTGAAGAGTTAAAGCTCTTAGCGCGTCGCAATCCGATATGTATTTGCCTGCAAGAGACACACCGTTTAACAGAACACTCTCCCCGTCTGCGGGGATACAGCAGAATGAGATATGATGATACCGCAGGAGATCGAGAAAAAGGTGGAGTTGCCGTGTTTGTTAGAAACACTATCCTCTCCTCACCCGTTCTCCTANAATAGAACTCAACGTGAAGAGTTACAGATCTTAGCGCGTCGCAATCCGATCTCTATTTGCCTGCAAGAGACACATCTTTTACCAAAACACTCTCTCTCTCTCTGCGGGGTTACAGCAGCTTCAGAAATGACGACACCACGGGAGATCGAGCAAGAAGTTCAGTTGCCGTGTTTGTTAGAAACACTATCCTCTCCTCATCCATTCTCCTACAAACTCAAATCCAGGCATAATCAGTGAAAGTTTACAGCATACCAGCTATGACCGCGTGTTCAATATATCTTCATCTGACACGAGATTTCTCGGAGACTTCCCTCAGTGATTTAATTCACCAACTCCCTCGACCATTCCTCCCCCTTCAAGATTTCAACGCCCACAGTGTACTGTGGAGTTTGTCGAGCGATTGCTGCTGACGGTAAACTGCTGAATTCTCTCTTTGAGCGTGATGATTTATGCATCATGAACACCGGGGAAATAACCCACTTTGCGTTTGCTACGGGGTCATGGACTGCTATAGACCTATCAATATGTTCTCCTGAAGGTGCTGATATCTTCCAATAGAAGGTAGGAGATGATATGCATGGTAGCGACCAAAATCATGTCTGGTTGTCCTTGCAGGAACGAGTACCTGTTCCCGAATGCAAGCCTCAGAAACGGATTCTCAGAAAGGATAACTGGACACTGTACCGTTCTCTGACTATTTTCAGAGAAATGGGAAGAGTTCAAGAGAGGGTTGACCATCTGACGGAGGTGATTCATCACGCCGCTGAAGAATCCAATCCGAAAACATTAGTTTCCGCGAAGATCTCATGTCCCCTGGTGGAACGACGCATGTCATTTGGGAGAGGCTTAGAGCGTTGCGGAAAGTTAAGGCTAGTCCATCTCCGGAACACCTCGCCGCATACCGGTTTGATAGAGCAAAAGCGCGCAGAACCATCAAAGAATCCAGATCCACCTCCTGGAAAGAGTTTCTAAATACCATTAAGAGAACAACATCATCCATAGGAGTCTATCCGAAAGATATCTGGAAGGTATTCCGGGGTCCCAATATCTGGACTCAATTATCAGGGTCAGTTTCTCACCGTCAACAGGGAAATTGCAACATTGATGGCTAAATACTTTGCTGATCTAACATCTACAGCAAACTGCGATTCTGATTTCGCGAGGAAGAGGGATATATAAGAGACTTCCGTTCCACCAACTGGGAACCCTACAACTCTCCCTTTTCTATGTGGGAACTTGACTTAGCTCTAGCGACAGCCCACGACACTGCTCCTGGCCCTGATTCCATTCACTATGAGATCCTCAGTAACTATATCAAGAATCGAAAGAATACCTTCTGAATATCTTTATGCTTTCATGGTCCGAGGGAATATTTCCTAATTCGTGGAAGGAAGCAACGCTAATCCCCCTACTAAAACCCGGAAAGGACAAGACATCCATCAGTAGTTATCGAAGCATTGCCTTGACAAGTTGCGTTGGTAAATCTCTGATGAGAATTATCAACCGATATCTCGTCTGCTATCTTGAAAGGCATAACCTGCTGAGTCGATCTCAGTGTAGTTTCAAGAAGTTCCATTCCACCCTGGACAACTTACTTCTCTTGGAAGCAGCAATTCAAGATGCCTTTGTCCGAAGACTACATGTCGTCGGAATATTCTCTGACATCGAGAAGGCTTATGATACTACTTGGCGTCATGACATTTTAAAACAACTCTATGCTTGGGGATTTAGAGGACATCTTCCTCTGATGTTACAATCCTTTTTGGATCGGTGTTCCTTCCACTACAGAATTGGAAGAGACGCTTCGGATCTCCTTTTTCAGTGTTCCTCAGACCTCAGTCCTGAGTGTGACCTTATTTGCAGTGGCTATTCACAGCATAACATGCGCTATAAAAAATCCTGTCCAACACTCTCTTCTTGTCGACAACTTTGCCATATTTTGCTCATCGCAGAGTTTTACTGGTGCGGAGCGACAAATCCAACTCGCCCTCCATATATTGTACCACTGGTCAAAGACGACTGGCTTTCGTTTCTCAGCTGAAAAAACACGCTGTGTCCTTTTCAGTAGGAGACCAAACCTCGTGCCAGAACCTCATATCGCCCTGGGGGACAACGTTCTAAATTTCTATCCTTTTGTAAAATTCTTGGGTCTATTCTTTGATCAAAGACTTAATTGTATTGAACTTCTGATCTAAGAGCGAGAACATTTAAGTCTCTGAATCTATTGAAGTGTCTGAGTATCAGGGAATACGGTGCTGATCGCTCCTCCTTGCTCCAGTTTTATCGAGCATTCATAAGATCTCGGCTCGTTTATGGCTGCGTTCTATATAGTTCCGCTCGCGCAAGCTATTTAAAGAAGTTGGGTAGTAATCATAATGCAGGAATCGACGAGTTACAGGGGTCTACCGTACTATTGCCATTCAGAGTTTGTATGCCGAGAGTGGCGAAGCATCTCTTTACCTCCGGCGGCAATTACCAAAGCTACGACACTTTTGCCATGTGATTACTTTACCCGGCAATCTGGTACGCAACGCAGTCTTTTATCCTTCCTCTTCTTCAATCCTTTTTTACAACAGACTGAGAGCAAACAAACCATTTGGATATCGCTCCAAACAAATTTTGGAAACCTTGATTGTACGCACACCTAATGTTTTAAATCAAGGATTCAGTAAGGCTCCTCCTTGGGCTTTGCATAAACCGAAGATTATTTTCGATCTTCTGCATCATGACAAAAAGAACACTCCAGCTCCGATGTTGAGGGCATACTTTCACCTAATCCTCGACAAACTCCGGGTTTATTCTTCTGTGTTTACTAACGGGTCGAAGCAGGCTGATGGTGTCGGCTTGCTCCATAGTGTTCCCCCGTAAGACCTGTGGCTACCATCTTGGCGACCTGTGCAGCGTTTACACCTCTGAATGGTACGCCATATTGAGAGTACTGCGATCAAGAAAGTGCTCCCGCGGATCAAATTATTTTTTATTTGCACTGATTCTCTAAGTGCCCTTCAAGCAATCCAGACTATGTATCCAGCTGATAGGCTGATCCAGAACATCCATGATGTGCTTTTCTCTCTTCAAAGTGACGGAAGGAACATAATTTTGTGCTGGATTACCGGACACGTGGGATTCAGAGGAAATGAGGAAGCAAGCATATCGGCGAAGGCGGCATACCTCAAGAATCAGATCGCGTGGATTTCTTTACGATTCCAAAAAGGGATCTCCTATATTCCATCAAGACAAGGATTCTGAGTGAATGGAACAATGAGTGGTTGGCTGTTGAAGGGAATAAGCTCCGACTTATCAAATCCTCTGTTAACTCATGGAGCAGTTCCTGTAGGTCAGCCAGACGCGAGGAGGTCTTGCTGACCCGCCTGCACATATGACATTGTCTTCTCACTCATCTTGCTATTTGATGATGAACCCGTTTGTGAGGAGTGTAGCTCTTCTCTGACAGTGCGTCACCTACTAACTAATTGCAGAAAATACACGAGAATTCGGAAACAAATTGATCTGGCTGCAGATTTACCAACAATTCTCGGAAATGAGGCGGATGACGTTAACAAACTATTCAATTTTGTAAGTAAATGGGGGTTCCTCCCACAAGTTCTCAGTAAGGTTTAAATTTGCATACTTCTTTCCTTTTCCCTTTCTTCTTTCCCTTTCTTCTTCCTTTCCGTAGTTTGTAAAATTATAACTTTCTGAATTTATTTCCCCCCCCCCAGGGGACTTACATCTAGTAAGTACGAGTTTGGCAAGCACAGGGGCCCGAGCTGAGTCTGGCATTATTTCCACTTACTTGTGTAAGGCCCCTTCCTTTCTCTTTCCTGACCTTTCTTGGTCACTTCTTGTTCTTTTCGATCCCGACGCTATTAGGGCTAG
>NNCF01126123.1:362735-399882 GCA_002313205.1 Laupala kohalensis
ATATATGACTGGACAACTTTTCAACGAATATAAGCCCGGATACTTCTTCTGAAATGAGTTTCCGCGACGCAAAAATAAAAATGAAAATTTGTCAGTTGCGTTGAGAGCAGCGCTTACTTACAGAAGACAGGCGAGAGCGCCGGCGCCCGGAAGCACATAGAGAGTGGCGAAAACAGCGAGGCGGGTGGTCAGCCGTTGCAATCGTCTCGTGCTGCGCCCCGAAGCTCGCACAGCTCTGCGTACACGCAGCAGGGACACACCCCCAGCAGCGGCAAGTCCTGCGCCCGTGAGTAAGAGGGCTCCATGCGGCAATGCCATCAACCACAGCGAGCCACGTTCAGACACCTGTGGAACACCGGATCATTCAGAAACTATACTTTTCTAGAGAGATATATGACAATCTGGAGCCTCAACTGTGTTGTAATCGATTTTGGAAAATCAACAACGTTATATAATTTTCATTTCACATAATTCTGAAGACTTCGCTGCTCTTATTGGGAATGTCATAACAGATCGTCTGAGAGAAGAAAAGTGTATTCACAGAAACTACATACAGAGCAAATGTTTCATAAAAATCGGTTCACAAAAAAAGCTAAGATTCTGTGAATGGACAAGGAAAAATGTTTCAACAATGAGTCACGGATGGTTGAAATCTGATTTCCACCATAATCGTTAGAAATTTTGCCACCTTAACTCTATGAAAAAGGTCTATCATTAATTTTTGTTAGTATATTCAACATATATGGTGAAGTTCAATGAAGTACAGTTCTATGAGCTGATCAATTAATTCGATGTTTTAATGCACTTTGCGATGTTCGAATCACCCTTTATTTTACTTTTTTCCCAAGGCAAACATTAAAAAATGTGTTCGATATTAACAAGGCTTTTTGTAGAGAAAATAGAGAGTAAATTGATATTAATCTCAACGCACATAAAATGTTTTTGGTATCTTGTAAAAATAAACAAACTGTTTGATATTAGGTGATCCAGATTGTACCACATCACTCAGTTGATCCAGATGTAGTCATTAATAGCCTTTCTAAATATTACATGCTTTATATTGTGCATTGTACTGAGTTAGTTATGAATAAATTAATGATCAAATTAAAATTCATTTGAATGGTATAGTAACAGAACTTGTTGAATGATTTCCTATTCGTCATACATAATTGCTTTAATTAATTTTGAAATAATTCTTCAATTTAAGTTTCGTTACCGTTTTATCTGAATAGACACCATGCAGTTTATTCTTCTCGAGAGAAGGCATAACCAGGTGAAGTATTTTTCAAAATATATTAAACAAGTTAAATTGGGTTTTATTGAAAATTAAACCTTTTTTTCTTCGCGAAACTAAAATATGTTGAAGGAGTGTTCTTTTGAGAACTGTTAAATTATACGTAAAACAAAGAATTTGTGAGGGCAGTTCGTTGATTGAAAAGAATGCAACTCGCACAGCATCCCTGCACGACACGATACTGAAGCGGAAAGGATCCACGGTTATCGATTTCGTTTTATTTTACTACGTTAGTGTTCTGTTGTACGTTATGAACAGGAGGAACTTTTCTCCTTGAGTTCGTGAAACTTCTTTATAACTTCGAAAAATGTAACGGACTTTTAATTTCAAAAAATATTGTTCTTAACCTAATGTTCTTCGGGATTAAACCGTCCAAACGCATCACACGGTCCCCTAAATGACAATTTCACTTGTAGATAATATGAATCGAAACAAATGTAGAAACGATGGTGATATTTGGGAAAGACGATTTCACCAAGAGTCTCTTAAAGAAAAGTCTTTGAGTGAAATTTTGCGTCCATTATATAATGAAGATAAAGAAATTAATTGCAAAGAACTATTTTAATTTTGGACGATCAAAATATAATTTTTTTTTATTAATGCCAATATTGAATCGAAACGTTGTGTCTTAAAATTTAAAAAAATATTTTGTGATCATCCCAAAAAAGTTTAATAATAATGAAATTACTTCTGAGTGAAAGACGAGTAGTACTAATTAAATCGTGATGGAAGAAGAAAATGTTCGTACCTGACAGAGTCCAGTGAGCTCGTCAGCATGCACTTGTCCCGAGGCAAGAGCCCAGAGACCCAGTGCGGCGGGCGGCACCCACGCGGCCGCGTGGAGATAAGGAGCCAGGGCATGCAAAGCCTCGCAACTCCATTGGCGTGCGGCAGACAGATACCAACACGCGGCCAACACACACCACCACGCGCTGCCACATAGACTACAAAGAAAGTAAATAAAGACTGTAATAATAATTTACGGAAATTGCAAAGTATCCTTTTATGAAATAGAGATATAAAAATAGAATAAGTTCCCAGACGAATAAAATAATTTAATTCGTATTGCAAAAACGTGTGTAGAAATTATTATAAAATAAATGGTTTTTACAGACATAATTCATTATCGCATATGAATTTTAAAATTTTCATGTTTCAGCCCCTATTGTATCAGGCAAAAGTTGCATGAAAAGTTCTGTTTTCCCAGAATGAAGGGAACATATATAATTAAAAATATAACAAAATAGGTTGGCATAAAATTAATAGATTATAATATAAATATAATTAATAGATTAACTCTATTTCCATTTTTGGCCCTTTCAGTAGCTTGTGTCTGTACAATATTAATGATAAATAAAGAAGAACTATCATACGGATTAATGTTCACAACAGACCACTCACCCGAAGTAGTAAATAGCGAGGAAGGACAATGTGCAAGCTCCTGAGTGCAAGGCGTCGGTGGCGAGATGAGGTGGTGCTCCGGCGACAGAATGGACGCAACCGACGGATCCTCCAGCGACACCTCCCAGAGCGCCTCCAGCTGCCAACGAAAGAGCGCGAGCGCCCGCACACGCCGCCACGAACGCCACGGGCCGTTCGGGATATCTGTACGACAAACAATTGCATAATAGCGATACAATAAAGAACTCGTAAAGTGATTTAATTAGTACGGTACATTACTTGGGTGCTCTATCTTACCTACTTACGAAATGAATATTCGAGCAAAAAACGCATTCAATGTAAATTTCTCCAAAGAAGTCGAATTTATCTTTGCTGGTTAGGGAGATGGGTAGGTGAATATGTTCTGGCTAAAATACGAGACGCTTTGTCGACAGCGGTATTTTCATGAATATCAATTTTTCACGTTTTGAAGTTATTTTAACTGCAACGAGTAACTCTTCTTCCTCCGTTCTTTTGGTAACTACTTCCAAGGGAAGGAGGAATCAGTATAGATCTGTCCTGGAATAGACCATCCAGTTCGCGGGATATAAAGCTCAGTAATTACTTGGCCTTGGCACGACGAGGAGGTATGGTCAGCGACACATTTTGATTTTTCCTTCCCTTGAACCCAGAATTCATTTTACAGTTAAATTGGAGTATTTGGGAGCAGAGACGTAACCGGGATTTTGCTAGGGGGGGGGGGAGAATAAGGTGTAAATGAAGTAAATTCTTCCAATTTTATTTAGTGTTTATATTAATATTAGTTTGGTGCAATTCAAATTGATACAAACATTAAATCAACAATCCATAAAATAAATTTGACTACGTCCTTGTTGGGAGTAATTCTGGTCAGTGGAATTTCAAATCTAGACATTTAGGTAACAGACCTGTCTCTCTCTGTGCTTCCTCCTCCTCACCTGAATCGCAGAGGCTCCACGCAGAAGGTGAGAAGCGTGAAGACGGACGAGAGGAGGCACAGCCATGCCCAACCCGCGGTCCACGCAGCGGCGAAGCGTTTATCTTCCCTGCGGTAGTACGCGTCGCTGCCGCAGCGCGGAGCGCACATCGCTTCTCCTTCGTACTCTCCCTCGCCGCCGTCGTTGCTCCCTCTGCGTTGGGAGGGAATGAAGACTCGAGTGAACGCGGGAGGACACGGGGCGTGGGTGGGAGGCAATGACGGAGGTGGAGCCGGCGGAGGAGGCGGAGGAGGTGCAGCAGTGACGCCGCCGGCGGGGTGGAACTCTGATGCAGCAGCGGACGACGGAGGACCAGGTTCCGGTGGTTCCTGCAAATTCACATTGAAAAGGGATTTATTTGAATTTATAATAGTTACAGTGAAGAGTAGTTTGGCGGGGCTGAAGTCCCGTTCGCCTGGGTGATTTGGCCCTGTAGTTGCTGTGGGCTGTCCTTACAATATCCTGGTATTCACTTTGGAACTTGCCAGCTACGCCGTCCGCACTGTCAGCCATAATTGTGTACATTCTAGCATTACATTATAATGTCAGCACAATAAAAGAGTTTAATTTAGATAAATTACCACGATCACGAATATAATAAAATTAAATCTTATGGCTACTAGTGTCATGGCAATTTCACATTCGTCTCTGAGGAGGGAAGAGAAGCTGATTAACAATACTTGGAATATTGTAGAATAGTAAAATATACATCACACGACCTTATTTGGACAATGCAAAATATACACTCAACATTTGGAACCCTCACCAGGTACATCCACCATGTGAACGAATGTAATCACACCCTCCCTGCACCTTATGATTGATGATATCATCGGAACTGTTTGGGATGTGATGAATTAATGTTGTTGTACATGGAGTTCATGGTGATGGAACAATTTTGACGTTTACTTAACTCCGATGAAGGTAACGTCCGCTACCGAAACGTTGGTGAAGTAGGTAATAAATAAATCCCGGCCAAACCACAAGAATTCTTGTTTGGTAAATAATTTTCGTAATCTTGAAAATTCTATGCACCGGTGAAGAGTGACCCAAGTAAATGAATGGATTATAAAATAAGATATTCAAAAAATTATATCCGATACCAAACTGAAGTAAATACATTAAATAGCCCATGTTCTTTCATGAATTATGTTATTACTTTATAGCGTTACATTTTCATCATATCTTCTCGAGACGTTTCACTAAAACCAATTTTTGACGTGACCTAACAAAATCAAATAGTCTCAGCACACCAATTACATGAAAATATTTCTAAGAATAAAGCTATTTTATAAATCGAAAATAATCCTCCTTGCTTATGATTCGTTTGTTTTTATTAACTTCAACATTTTCACCCAAAACTGATCATACGTTGTATTCTCACCTGCATGCATAACGCTTCGTGCGGCTCAGGATATTGCTCACAGTTGAGCACAGCGGGTGAAGGCGGAGGAGAAGACGTCTGCGCTCGGCGAGTAAGACAGTCTTCCGCCACCTGTTGGCATAAACCTCTGCAAGGCGGCACCGGGCGAGGCAAAGGCGACGCGCACAGGGGCACTAGCGCAGCACACAGGAAGGTGCGTAACAAGCGACTGCACTCCGCTCCAACGGCAGCTTCCACTCGCACGAGCTGCATCACACACACCAGAATAAGTATCTTTGCATTTGAAACAGTTTTGTATTTACTAACTCAAATGATTTCTATTAAATTAATCACTAAACTAGCTGTGCAAGAAAATTGGTTTTAATTTTGAATACTTCTGGATAGTGGTAGTGTCCTACAAGACCTGCATTTCTATATAGTGACTATGATATTGGGTAATAAAAGTAAAGACACGCAATCACTATCACATATTTGTATTCAATCACGTAGCGTGAAGAATGAAAGAAAGAAAAGATGATAAAGATGAAGAAAGAAGAGACAAAAAAGGAGAGAAGAAAGAGGATTTTTTTATAGGGGCTTTACGGTTCGCCCATATCGAGGTCATTAGAGCCCTGGAGAAAGAATGGAGAAAGGGAGGAGGAAGAGAGAAAGAAAAGAAAGTGCGACAAAGTAGTTGGAAGGGGTAGATTACTTACATTTGCAAAAATTGTCAATATGTTTGTACATTAAGAGACTCATTTCTGAAGAGACAAGATATGCTAAATAAATATTCCGTTATGACGTACACTACAATAGAAAGTATAAGTAATTATCAGGGTGTATTCATGTTAAGGTATGTAAGAGATTGTGAAGTGGTTGTAAGACTCGTAACTTTTAAATGCGAATATTCTACAGCTGGACAGGATTTAAGAAAAACCCTCAACTACCTAAAGAGAATTGTGTATCAAACCCATTTGATGGTGCGTCCAATATGAGCGAGACGTAGTTTGGTTTGACTGTTGAGCTATAAGAATGTTTGTATTGTATATATTCGGTCGGCATATCGATGGGGAGACTACTCAAGGCAGTGTTCCATCGCCGTTTACTCCGCGCGCCCTGGCGCTTTGGCATTAAGAAGCCATGGTGATGAGAGTTGATGTGCAAATGAGATGAGGGATGAATGATGATGGGTGAATGTCGTGAGGAATGCAGGGGAAACGGTTATGCGGACGGGTTTGAACCAGAGTTACAAGGTGAGCACGCTAGGCACTACGCCACGGGTCGCCTAAGCTAAAATAAATTCCAAATCACATCCATATCTAGTGCTATCTATGCCCACGTACTGAATTTAGTGGTATATGACACAGTGTGACAGTAGAACTCAGTTAAGTGGTGCACTGTAATATGATTTCACTACAACTTAGTGGCATGCCAAGAAAAAAATATATATATAAAGAAAATGCCAGGAGAGTTAGCAAATCATGAACGTATTGGTGTCGGACAATGATCTGGTAAAGATACTTTCCGGATCTCTGTTAACTACTCTGTAATAGACAAAATCAATCAATCTATGGGAAGTAGATTGATACACCAAAAAACTTTGTACCTTGATCTGTCATGGTTTGATCCAAAACGGTTTGACCAAATTAAGACATTACCAGCCAATGTTTTTGACATTGTTCCTTCAATTGACAAAGGTTAATTAATTGAAAAAGAATCCTTCTTTTCGCTAGGGAGGTCACAGATTTGTAACCGATCTGTAGTTCAAGATTATCGTGATGTAGCAAAATCGTGAAACAGTTTGAACAACGAAGTGTGTGAAGAAAAGGAAAAAGAAGACGACGAGCTTGTTCAATGTACCTGTCTAAAAAATTAAACGTGTTTTCAAAGTGCTGATAGATTATAGTATGTATTCACTCCAGTACGCTGAGCTATTCAAAATTTACAAACATTAATTGATTATATCTTTGACACAAGCCTCATATGAAAGGGCATTTTAAAAATTTAAACTTATTAAATCACACCTTCGTGCAAACATATCGAATAAAATTTTGTACATGTGTTCTTGTCAACTCTTGTAGTCAGAAATGATGAGTGACTGTTAGTGGACAAAGAACATATTAATAATTGATTGTCTATAACATCACACTTAATAGTATTTTCCTTGTATAATATATTAAGACAATCAGAGAAAGGAAGTGTGTGTTTAATATGTCGAATAAAAGCTTAGAAGCTTACATAATGACTGAGAAGGATGTCTTGAACAATGAAACTGGCATAGAACATCAGTGTGCAAGTAATACTGAGATGAAATGGCTTCTTGCATGTTAGGAAATAACATTCATATCAGTTAGTATCACTGTTAAGTTTTATATCAGTTTTATATCAATGAAAAGGGAGTTTCGTGAAACAGTTTGTAACTTTAATTTACGTTATATAATGAATTTTAACTATTTGTAAACGTTATGATATGACAAGGATTGCCATCCGTCCTGTTTCCCCGGATTTGTCCTATTTTGCTACACTGTCCACTTTTTTAATAAACTGAGCAACGTAGTCGTCAAAATCGTTCAAAATTCGCACCTTCCTCCCATTATTTAGCGACCGTTAAATTGTGTTTTGCAACGATGTAAGCGGCGCGAAAGTTTATTTCCTTAATGAATTTCCAACACTGAAAAAGAATTTATTGATTTTAATAAAAGTTAAACTCGTCTTGTACTTTATCACGTCATTGCTGTAGTACTTTTTTAAATAACTTATAACAATTTCAAAAAGTATTTTCTTGCATGAAGGTGTTGTCTTATGGCTCATATTAATTTAGTTTTATGGGTACTCAACTTTGGCACGGTTGTGTACATCAATTCTGTAGCCCCATCCTGGCCCGGGTTTTTCTCCATTTTTCCTTCGGGTGGAGGGGGATTTCTTATACAGGTTCTCTAGGCTTTGTGTAGGGGCGTGTTTATTGTAACAATACATCTTGAATTTAGTGTTATTTCAATTCTTATGATATTTAAACACTATACTCAGAATAATCAATAGTTCGATAATAATTTGTACATTAAATTTTTTGCGTTAAATTACAAACATATTCTATTAGTATTATAACTCGTAGCTAACTTTTCATCTTATCTAGGAACTTGTGCAAAAAAAATTAGAATCCACCTCTGCCTTAGGGCCCTTGGTCGGAATTGATGGGATGGTCCCTTGGTTGCTTCCGGAGAGTAAATTAGTTTATTGTCCTCCACGTGGTCATACGCAGTTTGTACTGTTTTTTTGACAATAAATTTGTTATTATTAGTATTATTAGAAGTTGAGACAGCATCCTGTGGTCTAGTCGCTCGCACAAAAATGTATTGCGAACAGAGAACTCTGGTGACTGAAGCTTTAACCGTACAAGCTTACGTGTAGTGTGGGATGTAGCTACTAGAGCGCAGGTGTGCTGTGTCGGAAATTATGTGATTCCATATTCAGATACCAGTACTTAAAACACAGTGTTTACAAATTGTATGTTATAATGTTCAGAAAATTAACTTTCTCACATTTCAACTGATGCGAGAATGTATTAAAAATTCTCAAGTCTTCGATATTAATTTAAAAAATTCAATTCAAGAATTGCCAACTTTATGGTCGTCGAATAAAAATGTATATGCCAGTTAATTAGGACTTAAAGATGTGTAATTAAAAAAAATATGTACATTTGTATATCAGACAATAATTCAAATTCACTGACATCCAGACACTCTTCTTTATATATTCTTTCAGAAGTCTCCAAACTTATTTTCTTAGGAGAAAAAAAGAAAAATCTGAGTAGACTGGCGGGTCAACTACATGTGTTACAAAGTAACTACCATTTGAACATTTGTTCTTGGACCTTTGTACATTTATTTGCTTGATAGATATTAGACGTAAACGTATTAGATAATATACCAGTCTACCACAAGTTTTAATGATTAGTAAAAAAATAACGAACAAAATAGGTACCTTACACAATATATATGACAAACATTTGAGGAGAATAGAAATTTACCACAAAAACATGTCAATACAGATTTGAAAAACACATTTGTTAAATATTCAAACGCGTCGTTCTTTCACGTTTTTGTATGGAAGCTTTGAATTTGTATACTATTGTAAGATGTAAACTTAATTATGGAAGTGAGATGTTTGAATTGCTTTTGGGCAGCAATTTCGGACTACTTTAGATAGAACGTTGATATCTCTGTCAATAGAAAAGATGTATGTGCTCATCAGATGGTGCGGTCGCAGGTCGGACAAAAACTCTACGCGGACCGTTCTCATTTTGAGTTTTCTTTATTAGCTAAATTTGTACATTTGCATTTATGACGTTGTAATAATCTAAAGTCAAGAATTATTTCATTCTCTACTAATTCTTGCGTTTACGTGTTATTTAGGAGAGAACTACAAAATTCCTTCCCCGAAACGTCGAAAAAGTATTATTTGTAACTCGCTTATTACCCGGTGTTGCCCTGGATTTTTCTTAGACTAATCTTTTTTTACTCAGGAAAAAATAAAATATATGTATATTGATAAAGTGCGCGGTAAAACGGCGATGGAACACTGCTTTATGCAATCTCCCCATCAAAAATGCCGAACGAATACATACAGTAAACAGACAGACACATTTCCACGTTACGCATTTATATGTTACTATGGATAAAGGAAATAGAAATATATCTGAGTTTTGATGTAGGAGGAACAATGCAGGAATTAACATTTTATAAAGACAGCGTAACATAATGTTTCGCTTTAAAGTAATGATTCGAACTCACTGAGAAAGAGAGAAAACTTCGTATGCAATAATGCCTTAATCGCTACCTATGCAAACATTTAGTTTGCACATCTGCGATTGTACTATCCGCTCCGTTCTCACATTAATTAATTTTCCTTGGTTAGTCAATTAACTTTCAAAGGAAATAAATTAAGGTTATGTAAGTTAGACAAATATTAGACAAATAATTAGACAATAATTAGAAAAATTTGAAGTTTAATTTTAAGAATGTGTGGACAGTCCAACGCGTTTTCTTTTAGTCTCATTATTTATTTTCTTTTTCATATCACAGTAATATTTATGATAACTATATTCATACTTGAATATTTCTTAGGGCACGACTAAATTTGAAAATTGACAGTATTACAATTGCAACTTTTGCTCATAAAACAATAAACACACGAAAAAGAAATACATGTATTAGTTGTTAATGAAGTCGGTAATTGAACAATGACATATTTATGAAAACTAAAACGCAATATGGGAAATGACTTAATTAATATCTCGAGCTAAGTATTATCCAATCCCTGGAACCGATATAGTGTGGAATAATTGAGGTACTTGGTAATTAGTGTATAAAGAGATGGAAGGTGAAGGATGTCAGTAGGTATTCGATTTATTATAAAGAGTTCACGTTGTGCATTCTGTTTGTGTCGTAAGAATAAATTTGGCGGGTCAGAGAATAATTTGGTTCTTTTTGAATTCTATATCTTTGTTTCTCTTCTATATATACTTAAATATAATCCTATATCCCCAATAATTTGCGAAGGCAATGTCTATGGATGAAATACTTTAATTTCATAAAAATCTGAAATGTGATTATAAAAGACAGGAATAGCTTTTGTCTATAATGTTAATTGAATTCACCAGTGCAATTTGACGAATAAACCAATAACATTTTGTATGTTAATTATTTCTCATCAGTTTTCTTTGCTTGTCTATCTAGTAAGTGACGTGGCTTCTTTTATGAAATTATACAGTAATTATTAGGTAAACGAGTCTATATGTCGTGGTAGCATCTTTGCGCGAAAAATATTTATTATTGGAATTCCAATTATTAATAAAAAAAAACCATGATGAGGAATGATCCTGCAAATCGGTGAGGAATCTTGAATTTACAAATATTTCTAAGCATGGCGTTTGAGGTTTATCAAAGGTTCATAAAATCCAGTGCATCAAACAATTGTGAAAAATTAAATAACATTTTTTCTGCTGTTTGAAAGCAGAGCTACATTTTTCCGATTTCTAACGCAAAAAATTATCAAATTCAGTTCTTCCTGAGACATTTACTATACATATTTCCGACAGTTTCTTCTGAATGTTGAGACGTTAGCGTTTGAACTACGCCCCCTAACGAGCAAAGAGAATAAACAAAATATTTGTATATTTTGTGCGCCTGCGCAAAACTTCATTTAAGTATTACACACAAAATATGCTCCCACGACATTTTCTCAAACATAAAAGTGCTGTAAAACTTGTAATGATGAGAATTCTATAAGAGATGATTATCTCATGACCTTGAAACACAAACGATTACGAACACATCCAATCTAATGAAACATTCACAAAATGGGTTAAATGCAGAAGGAAACGCAAAACTTTACCCCGTTGTGACACGATAAATACTTCCGACAAATTTCAACAAAATATTGATGGAATTAATTTTTACTTTTTATTACTTCCTGGCAACGTGAGGAACTAGTTTTACATATATCCCGCAATCTAGGTATGGTTTTAAATACATTGTGTACATTTCATATATTATATCCTAAATGGACATACAAGTAAAAATTCAAAATGCTCAATATACCATAAAAAATATATTATGAATAGTTTGTTATGTGTAGAGTTTTCTTCTTGTACACTCGTCAGAATCTTTCACGAGAAATGTGTGTTTCCTTATGATATATCGAAGACTAGATTCGTTCATTGGGGAAACAAAATTTTGGGTCGCATATATTTTAATCTACAACAGCAAAATAACTAGTTCTCAAACCGTATAATATCAACTCCTATACAATGGAAGTATGATTTGAAGACATTCTCTTCTTTGTCGTTCTCACTTCATCCTCGATATATTTCTTATGTTACGCCATCCCTAACTGCATTATATTTTTAACGTACATTTTAGAATGTAAACGATAGTTTCTATTAATATTTATTAATATATACATGCTCCGAAATGAATAGAAATTGCCTGGTCCAGCAGTTGTGAGCTCGACACCTGGCGTATGCCCAGTTCCAGCAGCCGCATCCTCCCTTGCTCCCCCACCCACATCACAGTCTCCCGTTTCGTCGACAGCCGCACCGCCGCAGCCGCCGTCGCGTCCTGGCGTTCAGTTGACGGAACAAAAAGCAGCGACTGCGAGGCAGCGTGCGCCCGCGTCGCGATTGTTCTCGCTCCGTCCCGAGAGGGGGCGGAGGAAGAGGTACACTCGTGTTCACGAAGGTATTCAACAGCAGACGGTAATTTGGGTAGTTATGAACAGGGTTAGGATTTTTAGGTGCAAATTTCATTTGAAGAAAGGGAAAAGGTGCTAAAAGAAGGTAAAAAAGAACAAAAAATTGCTGTTTTACTCAACTAATTCAAGAAATCATCTTCTATTCAATTTTTCTGAGTTGCAAACAAGTGTATCAAATAATATTATTGTCGATGAGCTCATACAAGATGCTGATATACATATCATTCAGATCATATAATTTTAACATGATCCTACTTAATTATCAATGTTTTCAAAATTTGACATGTGATATTTCTCAACATTTTTTACTGGCATATCAACATTTTATATAATGTAATATTACAACCTTATGGATTATAATGAACCTGAAGAGGGGGCTACACCTTAACCTCGAAACTTTGTTGTTCTCAACTATAGTAAAATTTTATTAAGATCTTCATAAAAAATGTAGTGTTGTATCTTGTTATTGTCTTCAATGTAAGTAAGTATATCAAATCATTACTCATCAGACGAAGGAAAAAATCGGAAGCTGTTTTTCTTCAAGATATTAAGCATACCTACATTTTTTTAAAATATATATTTGTTAGGACATGGAACGACTTTGTAGATGCTACAATGAGAAAGAAGATTTGCCTTACACTAAAATATTTCCAGTTGCTGCAGATGTACTTTCAGTCCCGTGCTTTCTGAAAGTAGATTGACTTACTAGTAGATAGGCACGTTCATTGCAGGTTGACAAGACAATAATTGAGAGTAACTTAAATATTTGATGAAACCATTTAAATTGGGATGAAACTTTCTCGTCATATATCTAATAAATGAAAATGCGCCCTACAAGATTATTGAAAAGCTACAGTAAAGCTGGAAAAAGGGAATTTGGACACTTTGGGGGAAAGAATAAAGGTCCCAAAAAATCTGAAAAAGGTGCTTAATAAAATGCCTCCTTACTCACTTCAAGACAGAATTTCAATATTTCCAGAGACCTTAAATTTAGAAAAGTTGAAGAAATGAAAAAAGTTGCGGACCTAAAAATCCTAAGTCTGGTTATGGCCATAGGCCTAGCCAAAGGGGGTCAGGAGGGGGCACTTGAATCACACATCCGGTCCATAAAATCCGGTCCGAATTATTTTATTAAATCGTAAAATCTTATTGAAAATAAAGTATAAGAGGCGATATCACCCCTACTTCAACATATTGGACGCTTGTTGACAAATATATTGTTACCTTAACGATCTCTAGAACCTTTGATAGGGGTTTATGTTACATTTCAACACACTTATTGCAGAGATGAGATAATTTATCTCCTTAGTATGGCAAATAAATATAATAACTCTACTCCAGAATGTAAATAAATTAATTTTGAGCGGTTCTGGGAGGTTCAATTTCTGGGTGGGAATTTATCGGCACAATTATTGAAATTGTACATCACATATCCTTTGTAAGAGACGTTCGATTTCTTCGCCTTTTTATTAAGGAATATGTTTTAGCAAAAGGTCAACCTTGCCTCCCCCCCCCCGCCCCCCCGCTTCCCCACAACCTGGCTACGCCACTGGTTGTGACTGTCCCCCAAGTTGGGTAGTTTTACATAGTTACATTTCTCTGCACTCCTTAATGAAAAGCCACGTTGATCTAGGGTCAAACTGAATCAACATTTTTCTTCGGTTTTTGACAAACCTTTTATAATTATCCTAATAGTAATTCTTGGATTTGTAAGAAAGATTCGAATCCAAACAAATTTCAAGAGTATAAGTATGTTGGGGTAGGTTGGTGCCGTACTCATATATTCTAGCAAGTTCATTCTCCAGTCGTCACTAATATTCCCCGATCCATAAGTTTATATAGGGGTTCCAGTAATATTTTTCTATGAGATCGAGTAGAAGAAAGGAGCATCATTTTCCCATTAAAACTGACATTTCACTATAATTTTTAGGTGTTATTTCATTTTCTTTCTTTTCTCTCTTTCTAGTGAAATACAACTTGAGTACATGTGTCTATCGTCTGCGGCGTTGTGATTTTTCTCTATATTCCTTTTCATCTTCATTGTGTTAAAATTCGTCCCTTCAAGTAATTCCTGTGTTAAGATCACTTCCATTAAACTTTCTTAAGGATCCAATATTAGTTACAATCCCTTGCAACTTGTTCACGTTTCGAAAAGTTTGCATAATTAATTTTTTTTTGTACAATTTTATGTAGTTATGTCTTAACTCTAAATCACAATTCTGTATTACACGACACTCAGATCGTTTCAGAACGGGTTCAAACAAGAAAGTTATGTGAATGCACCAACGCAAAACGTTGCTTCATCTGGCTCGCGATAGTGAAACATCAATGTGACGTAATTATTGTCGTGTTTTATCAAAAAAAAGGACGTAGTCAATGGGGCACCTACGCCTTGAATACTAAAAAACAAGAAGAAGAATTCTCATAAACGTCATTCAAATTTTCTCGGCGTAAATCGTACATATAAGCCACAAGTTCACGTGTGAATATATTATTTTTTAAACCGTTTGTGTGTGTCACGTTTTCGCGCACTCACTGAACATATGAGAAGATGTACGAGCATCTACTTCTCTCCCTATCGGGTCGAGAACTTGCCCCGCTCCCTTCTCTAATATCTGGATACTTACTTGTTGTTAAAGCTTTTATTTGTGTGGCAGCAGAACAAGGGAATGTGAGAAGGAGTTAATGTGGATCGAAGATCGATATTTGAAGCAATTACAACGATATAAAACCAGGAAAACATCTCGACTACGGACACCTACAACTTTTATGTTTGTTCTAGGTCACAGACTTATGCTGAGAGTTTGAAAGAAAATGAATCATGTCTTTTAGATTTCTGATACTCAATTTGTGACCAAGGAAACGTATCGAGAACTTTTAGGAATATATAAAATTTGGAAACATTATAGAGCGTAATGAAAAGAAGTGAAAAGATTTTTTAACTACATTGAGATGACCAATGGCAAACATTATTTTGTGCACATATAAAACAGCATTTATATTAAAAGTCTTTCAAATTTCAGTATTATGTTAAAAGTAAATCAAATTTGGAGTTTCCACGAGAAGTGGGAGCTCCTGAGTAGACTCGAAAAACATTCCGATGAGATAGACCTTTATAAGTTTAACTCATCATTAGCAGGTAAAGATACACCAATAAAATATCGGGAAAAGGGGCCAAAACTTCCGTTGTAACTTTCCCAAAATCCTCTGATCATGTCCCTAAAATGTCTTGTTTCAATGTTTCGGCTCAAAGTTTTATGTTCGTATCCCCGACACCACGACCCGTATTGTCAGTATCACGAAGCTAAAAGAGCGGTCTAGGCAACGAAGAAAGAACGATGACAATATTAAAGCGAGATGACACATCAAATCAGTTCTTTCTCGTATAAATGATACATGAGCTAAGATAAGATTGGATGCTACTCTTGATGAACATATGATCAAAGAGACATTGTGGACAATAGTCTAGTACGTATAGTACAGAATATATAATATAGTATATTATTCCATCGTAATTCATCTTAATTACATAAAAGCGATACCTGGAAAAGTTCAGTTATGTTTCGGAGTAATGAATTTATGTTTGGAATTGACTGCGTATCGCGTGTTATTTATGTTTGACAATAAGTGATTCAAAACATCTTAAAACTCGTCACCAATCCATACCATCATTATTTTTCCTTAAAGAAAGGAAGTAAAAAGTAGATACTATTTTACTATTCATCACAATTTGGATTTTTGGGGGAAGAATATTTATTTTTGTTATACTACACAGTAAAAGATAAAACTACAACAAATTAAAACCTTCCTCTCTTTAATTTTACAGATCAGTTAAACATATGAGACATCATGCACAGAAATGTCCCAATAGTTTAAAGAAGTCAAGAAAGCAAATCAATACGATTTAGAAGTTAAGCAAAACTATGAGAAAATCAATGTAATAAAATCTGTAGCATTTTACGAAGTTCAAAGAATCTTATTAAAGATATGTGGTTGTGGGTTTTAAAATTGTTTTAAAATTCTTATGCGTACCTGGAACTAAGATCTATTTAATTAATAAGTTTCTAATAATGTTACACGTGTTCATAGTCATTTCCCAACATCTTTTACAATGAAATAATTTGATCAGATTTATAGACATAAATTTTAGAAATAATTTACTTCTTGTCAGTTCTTTTTTTGGAATCGTCGATATTCTTCATAATTGCTAAAGCTTATCGTGAGTAAATATGTACAGAAAATACATAATATAAGCTACTTTGCCCCCTTTACTATAATATTACAATTAGAATTCGGGACATTCGGTGCCAAATTCAACAGGTGATAAAATTATTACAGAGCAAAATTATATACCCCTATAGGCGTAATTACAATTGAAGGATGATGTGTCAGCTACGTCGGTTTAAGGAGTAAAAATTTTAAATACGTAATAAATTACTTCGTTCCCGCTCAAAATTATTAAAATATCAACTTTGAGATGTGACGGATAATTATAAACTTTGTGAGAAGGGGATATTGTAAATATATATTATTGATTCTTTGAAATAATACAACGTATTTGGACTACATTCATATTCGATGAAAGCGTGATGTGACAATTAGCTGTTATATCGAATGTTTCGTGACGATAGCGAAACCGTTTCGTCGCAAAGCTTTTTGACCCCAAGTAAATTAACAGTTCTCCGTGGTACCAGCCCAGGCTCCACCTTTAACCTCCTACGACTGTGTTTCCAAAGAGATTGACTGAGACTTGTGCGTCTGGTGCGGGCGGGCAGCGGGGTAGACGGACGTCTGGTCGAACCGGTCGCTGGTGCCTTTGTCTTTTGTTCTAATGTCGGCGAACGCGATCTTTCAAGTCCGCAAGTGTCTCGTCTCCGGCGACAGACGCCGCCATCGCCGCCTCCGCAACCACCACCGCTGCCGCCGCCGAGTTGCAGTGCGCAACCTGCATACCGGCATTCGCCCAGGTATTCAGCGGAGACGAAATCTCCTGTTCTCAGTTCTTATAACGATGGAGTTTTTATTACCCCATTATAAGACGATGAAAAGTCTTTGAGCGGACGTGAAAATGCTACTTCTCGAGGGTTTGACGAATCTGACTCCTGAGAGACACTCGAAATGCGCTTTCATAGGAATCTGAAATAGTCGTATAAACGTTGCGATATGCCTTAAAGGAGACCTGAATCGTGGTTAAATAATTTTGAGAAAGAAAACCTTTTCAATTGACCATTTTATTTCTTTCTGACAATTTTTTTAGTAAGTTGTATTTGTTTTTAGGAATACTGTCATCACACCATGGACTTATTTTCTCCGAAGCGTTGTCCGAATACGTAGAATAGGTTTTGCCTTTGCTATTCTAGATCCAAACAATTTATATTGATTGTTATTGGCGGCTAGGAAACAAATACATTGTAATAGATCGTTAAAAGGATGTCTGAAATTATGAAGTTTCGCAACCGTTGGAAAGTGTCTCTTTCATCGATCGTCGAAATTTAAATCTTTATATCACTCCATGTATTATATAATTAGATTGCATTCTTAGGTGCGACCTCCTGCCATATTCAAGCTAATTTCTTCTCAAACCCACTCCGTGACAATCATCTAGCTCAGGGTAAAAAAAATCATTATTCATCTCTTTAATGTTGCCTCTGCGATGAAGATATTACTATTACGGTCATCTAACATCTTCAAAGCAAATGAAATCTAAATAATTATTTTTATACGTTTTTATCAATCCGACGAATACAAATGCGCGTTCTTTTTTTGTCGTTTTGTATCGCATCCTCGCGAATCCCTGTCCAGTGGCTTCTCGTGGTCGTGGGAGAGCTCCAAGAGCAAAACCGCTCCCTGCAAAGGAATCGAAGGGAATGCAGTACTGCGACTTCTTGCTCCGACAGACTCGCGGCTGCGTTGCATCGCCTTACGACCCGTAGGGCGACCGGCGCAAACAGTCATGGAACACGACAGACAATATTCCTCGTGTAGCTGTAACTCACAAATCTGTATTGAGATAATCTAACATCTCCTTCTCACATGATTGGTTTATCGTTATCTGATAATTTTTTAATGAAATGTCATCTTCTTGATTGAAGTATTTTTGACACAATAACTTTTTTTATACAGAATAGTTCGTCTGAACAATTCATTAAATAAAACACTTCTTTACTTTCAGACTATCTGTTAACTGCGTTACCGGTTTAAAACGCACATTTCCACCGTGTACAGGCGCATAAAACGTTTTTTAATACTTAATACAATATAAAACATATTATTTAAAACACATACCAACAAAATATCGCGCATTGCTTTAAAAATACTTAAGCTGTCATTGCATTAAAATAAATTTCTGGAATCACAATAACAAGTCATTATTCATAACAAGTCATAAGCGTGCGCTATAAAATAAATATTTTATATTTTTTAAGTGTTAAAAAGTTGTTTTTTTCACCTGAAGAGGACAGTGTACATTGTTTAAAAGTTGTGTTTTAAACTGTTAACGTATTAAAAGTGACGAAGTGTTTTATTCAGTACGTTTTGCCGCGATGTATTAATTATATAAAATCTTAGGATAAGTTTTTCTCTCCTAAATGTGATTTTCTCACTTCTTTCCTGTGAGAGTAAGTTGCATTGCAAATACATTTTTAAAAGTATTCTGCGCCAGTGCACCAAGACATTTCCCTTCAAAGTCAAAGCGGTTCACTATGAAGAAATATCTTTTTTATCTGACGAATGACATCACCACGCGGATGCACAAGTGATTTTAAATTCATGCGAAATAAAAATAGTATTTACTTTCTTATAATTACTCTATCTTTTTTCAAAAACACAAGACATTTATTTGCAATGTAAACATTTTGGTGAATTATCAGCATCGTTCTAGTATTTAAGTATATTTTGAACAATTCAAAAAATTTGCCGATTTTACGAAGTACTCATTATGTCTCATTTCATACCTAAATAGCTGGTTTTCCAGGTTTCGCTCACGAAATACAAAAAAGAATTAATAAACTTGCAAAAAAATACGTATTTTACTAAAAAAATTATCTGTTTGTCAATTAGTATAATTAGTTTCTTATAGCAAAAACAATTTTTCGCTTATCATTACAAAATGTATCTTCCAATAATTTGGTGTATCTCTTTATGCGATGTAAAAGCTTGGAGCTTTCACGAAAAAACAACAACATGAATTTCTATTCACGAGGACTTTGGTATACACTAAAAATGGTCCACGAGACTTCTACATTATATTTTTAATGAAAAACGTATTTCTTAAACATTGCTTAAGGGTAATTCTGGTTTTATGTGAAGAATCGGTCACTCCTTAAATTTTGTTTCACATAACTAACGTAAAACTACTCCCAAAATATGACTATTCGTAAAATCTGAACTTCTTAGACGCTCACGGGATTGAAATACGGCGAAAAACGTGTTGTAACAAATATTTTTTCTCTCCTAATACTGGTGTTACGGTCCCATCATTCAGATACATGCTAATTTGGTTATTTCTATATATTTTATTATTTTTATTCAACGTAAGAGCCAGCAACACGTGCACGCAGAAACCGCTGCGCCATTTCCGCCGGAGGCTCGTCAGCTCCGCGAAGAGCGTGACATTGACACCGTCAGCGGCGTCCTTTCGCTGGCGTGATTCTGTCATCTTAATTCTGATTGGCCCCCTCCATCTTAAAATCTTTTCCAGGCGAACGCGCAGGCAGTGCAAGGGGAAGCTTGCACTCCGGCGTATGGGTGGCAACCCATGCTTCGTAAAATTCATATTTGTGTCTTTTAGTGTGTGCTGAGGCGCACACTCCGGAGCATGCGTCCTCAATGCGTGCTCCGTAAGGCTCGTAATCAATTCTTTTGTAATCCAATGTATGTCTTGTAGGGTATCTTCTATGAGTATTAACTAAGAGCTCGTAATCAGTTATTTTATAAATCCGTTTGTTTGTATGGTATAGTTCGGGGCCTTAACCAGGCACCCTAAGTAAATCTCTGTAACTGAATGTAAGAGCGTGCGCGTCAGAGCACACCTCGTAAATAGCATACTTTGTTCATTGTTCAATAAGTATCCTTCAGATGCTCCTGAATCACTGTACTCTAAATTCTTTATTATGTTCTGTTATTAGTGTTAGGTTAGGTTACAGCTGAACCAAGGGAGTTCATTACGTAGATTATCTAGTCGACGATTTTCTTTTATTGCTATTTTTAGGAAACCTGATCCTGGCTCGATTTCATATCCCATCCGACCCTCCTTCTCACAATGGTGGGAGGTACGCCTACCAAGTCAAGCGAGTAGCTCCATTATTGGATATTAGGTCGAACCTTTGAAATAAATAAATTAGTAGTCAAATTTTTTTGTATCGAGCAGAAGCTAGAACCCCTAGCAGACCACAGATCGTAATACTGGTAAATTTTTCAACGAATTGCAGAAAAAAATCTTTAATGTTACATTAGAGAATTTTTTTTTCATACTCTGCCGGCTCTAACGTCTCGGAAGAAATTCAGAAAAAATTACAGAATTTAATATTTTGAAATGTAAAGCAACATATTGTAAAGCAAGTTCGTAAAATTTTCCTATGTAGATACCTTTTAATTTGCACACACAAAAAGAAGCTCTAACATTGTCATCACGATTCATTTGGTAGAACGTATTCAAAAATTCAAGGAAATAACAAGATAAAAGAATATGCAACCCGTTACACACATTACAGTCACTACGTATACACCATAAGTTGTCAACCTGGTGCTCACGAGCACTGCGGTGCACATTAAATAGTCCCAAGTACTCTTCCCTTACGAGGGAAAAATGCTCGCCAGCGGCTCCTCAATTATTTTCCCACTAATTCACGAGTCGAAATAATAGTGTTCCTGTTCATTAGAGGGGTTTTTCAAACATTTTTCAAATTTGGAAAGGGTATCATACCATTTTGTTTTATATTTTAAAGTAAGAATATCATAAACGTTTTAGTTTTAAAAATATATTTATGGGGCCGCTATCAAGCTTTAAAATTTCAAAAATTGTAGCAAATGGGAATTTCAAAATTTTGAAGCTTGGTAGCGATCCCTAAAATTTATTTCTAAATTCTGAATTTCTAATGGAAGTTTTTTTAAAGACACAAAAGAAAATAGGAGGGTGCCCGGTCCAAAATCCCTAAAATATATTTCCAAAATTTGAATTTATTTAGGAGTCTTATTTTAAAGCTAAACAAAATAGAAGGGCGCTCCTCCGGAAAATATTTATTTTCTGGAGCTCGCGACTCGATAGTATATGAAAAGTGGTGCTCAAGTCTAAAACGGTCTCAGAACGCCTGATGTACAGTATACGTGGACCACAATAAATCGAGATTAACTACTAAGATATAATACTAAGAGATTAACGTCACAAAAAAGAGTGAGAAATGAAATTCCTTTTTTCATTAAATGATATTGAAGTTGCCGCAGTGCTACGAGTAGACTTTCAAGGCAGGAGGGGTTGAATTTTCTCATGAACAGGTTTTACGTAGTGTGATCTGTACACGTTTTTTGAGTCTGTCTCACAAAGCAATACTAAAAAATTGTTTGCACAGAATTTTTAGAAACTACATATGAAGGATTTTAAAAAACTGTCTACCACACCCAGTCTTCTGAATTAATGCATAGGATAGTTTTCATATTGGAAGAGCTAACATATATTTCCCTCCACAAAAAGAAATGGTTCTTAGATCAGTCTTTTCAAACTCTATTTAAAAATATTGCTTCCAGAAGACTTTTAAAATGTGTATTGAAGAAGAGACTTTTTTTCATCGTTCAGAAAATTCTTTACAAACGATATTCTAAGTTTTATTTTGTGAGACACTCTTAGAAAGTCGTTTGGGAAACTTACTGTGGGGCGTGCTACGTTCATACTTTGGTAGTAGTTTACATAAAGTCAGGTTACGGTAGTAGTTTTACGTTATTAACTTGAAAAATAAAATTGAGGAGGGGTCGATTCTTCATAAAAATGCGGAACGTGCCCTTCTGAATACTAAGACTGATATGCGATACAGGGCTATTTTTGACGAGTTGCATATCAAGGAAATCGTTTATCTGAATACCAGAGTTCTTTAAAATTTAATCAATAAATTATTTGTTTAACACTGTATTGAAAAAATTTACCCTAGCTTAAACTGAAAATTGAATGATTCTGAACAGAACGAAAAAACTCCGAAGTCCTTAGTTTACACGATACAAATATACGAAGAAAATTTTATTTTTATATTTTGATGATGCCAGGGAGAACGTCTGAATCAAAATTAAATGACTTTTCTTTGTCCATATCCCCATTTCATTAGCTGACTGTTTCACCGTAATTGAACCATAAGAGATTATGCAAGATTTTTCTCTCCCCGTTCAATCTTCCACGCATGTTCCATACATTATGGCACTAGAACCGCACTATATTATGACACTTGGGAGTGACTAATTTCAAAAATGGTATCGCAATTAGATAAAAAGAAGCCCCTCCCGTTGCTCAGGTGTTGGCGTCTTGTTCATCACCGATTACTCCCTGGTTCATTTTCCGACGGGGTCGCAAAGAATTGTAGCTTTTCACATTAATGCCACGTAGCTACAATTTTTGGAAGTCTACTGGAAAGCGAACCGTCCTTCCTCTATCCACCTCCTCCTAGTATCAATAACTCAAACTATTTCTAACCCCTCCATGTGGGCCAAGTTGTTGATATACTNGAAGTCTACTGGAAAGCGAACCGTCCTTCCGCTATCCACCTCCTCCTAGTATCAATAACTCAAACTATTTCTAACCCCTCCATGTGGGCCAAGTTGTTGATATACTCAGATAACCGGTCCACATTCTAACCCTTCTAACAATAGCCTACAACCCTGCTCCGACCTCCTACTGCTCCATGTAGATAGCACGCTTCATTTCCCATTTACAAATACTACTACAAAAAATAAAATAAAAAGAAATGAATATATTAGTACCATTTAATTCTACTATTTTTCTTTCATATATTGATTTATACTATTGATCTATAGATTTGACAGATGACCGCTCGTTTCGTTTTTACCACGGGAATAGGTTCATTGAAATCCGGAATTTAAATTTTTGTCTCTTCGTATTGGCAAAAAAGACAGTTTACCGGATTAACTGCCCGTAAAAAAGAACTTTTTTTCTGGTAATGAAGCAATGATAGTTTGCTTTGCATCCCTACAATCCTCAACTCATCAAAAACGATCCAGCCACTTTTTCAATAAAAAACCTTATTCATACGTTGAATTATTGCTCGATTTACCCCATTATGTTTAAGGAGTATTGATTGTTGTAATATTTAAAATCAGGACTAAGAGATAATCTACTTAGCTGCTTTAAAAGGTATTTTCCCCATCGCACCTACATCGTAGATGAAAAATACAAGGCCATATCCATCTTCCTGCGATGTAATAGGCATTTTGTCGATAATGTTGAAAATAACTAAACCATAACGAAATAATCAGCTGCGATCTGTCTGATTTCTTAACACTGTGGTTGGATTGAATACACTATTCACATGAGCGAAGCCATGCAAAAATCACTACTGCTTAAATGTGAAAAAATGATAAAAATACGCACGTTTTACGAAACAATAAGCCTATTTTGAATGTCTACGATGTTCTTTGATTCGGTGTTCCTCATATCATTTTTATGTAATTAATCGTGTGTACTGATTCGTATTTTCGCAAAATTTGTAACTAGACGTGTAAGTTGAATGTGAAACACTACCTAAAAGTTATAATTTTGTTGCTAAAAAGCAAATTATAAATAATTGCTTAAGTAAATGGAAATTATTATAGTTTAAAAAGTCCAGAGTACCGCGCCCATTTTAGAAGAGTAAAAGACAGAACGCGGCCAGCTAAAATACGATACCATAGAACGCAAAAAAAAAAAAACTTTGCCTGACGGCACCTCAAAATCACTTACAGTTCATAACCTCAAAATGGTATTCTCGTTCTAGCAACCAAGGCTTCGTGTTATTAAAGCGAAAGCGGCTCTCACTTTTCAGGTATGTTTAGGGATGAAACGTTAAAATATTGTGATTTGATTGTTTTTACTTTCTCTTATTTAGTAGAAGGAGAGGATGAGAAACATGGATAATAAGATACATTTTTCTTTTTTGCTTTCTTATTTTTAAAGAGGAATATAAGACCTTCCTTTCTATTATATAAAATTGTATTTCATAAAAGTGTCCCTCAAGTTAAAAATCAATTGTATCAAGTAAACTCTACCAAAAGCTTTAGCTACATAAAATTGTGATTTTATTACCGATTGGTCTTACAAACGAATTATAACCCAAATGTGTCGTTAAAACTATTTTTAGGTCAAAGATTTTATTTAGACTTTAATTCTCTAATTCAGACATGGAAACCAGTGGTTGAGCTAAGTTTATTGATAATAGTATATGGAAACGTAATGTCCAATTTTATCTTTATTTACAAATCTAAGTATGAAATTTCTATAAAATTAAATATGTTAGACTAATGTATATATTCTTTATTATATTATATTAATAATTTTAGGTTTATTTCTTTGCTTTGATAAGATTATCGAAAATGTTCTAAAATAGGTCAAATAAACCTCGTCAATTTTTGTTCATCATTTTGATAGTGTGTGTATGAAGTTTTTCAAGCCTTTCGATTAATTGAGGGTTGTGCTGTATTTAACTTTCGCTGCGTTAACAATTACCCTGGTTTTCAGGTAGCTATAACTCAGATATATTAAGTGGGTAAAAATCTTAATAAAATCTAGGTAATAACTAGCTGATAATCCAGCGTTACCTGGGATGTTTCTTAAACCAAACTTTATTTACTCAGGAATATATATATATATATATATATATATATATATATTCTAACGTACCCTTTGTGGGATAAAACATACAAAATTATGTTGTAAATTAATTATTGGGTACAAGTTCAGATAGTTATAATTAAATAAAATAAGTTCGGACTTCAGATGTGAATGAACAACGTATATTCTGATAGATACACAATTTACATTTATAATTGCTACACATTCAACAATCCCCCACATAAAATTATTGAACAAGTGATATTCTCGTCGTGTACAAATTATTTTTCGTCGTCCTGAGCTCACCAATCATATATTNGTTTTCATGTTTGTTAAATGCGCAAAACAAAGAACCCATTAATTTTTATGATGACTGATTTTTTTCTCTCTTAAATTGGTGTATTTTAACATGTATGTTTTTAATAACGTTATTTTTTTCAGAATTTTGGTTAACCTTCGTAGAACTCTCCGAGGATAAATATGCTGTCTCAGACTTTTTTGAAGAACTTTTCGATGTGAATTTTATTGCTATTCAAAGTTGTCGCCCATCTCCAACCATTTAGACAGTTTCATACACATTTATCGTTAAAATACTTCTTTTTTTTTGCATATTTTTGAAATAAAAGTTAGTCTATGTTCTTCCTAACCATCTTTACTATATCCTTGTCAAATTTCATCACGATCGGTTCAGTTGTTTAGTCGTGAAAAGACAGCAAACAGACACACTTTCGCACTTAACATTAGTTTGAATATACAAGGAGATGAATTTTAGAGCGCCATTTGATTTTAACTGTTACAAAGTGTTAAGTAATTGACTTAGTGGGGTAAAGAGTAGCATGGGATAATAGGAGGCAAATAAAGGGTTACTATTTTTGTGTAGAAAAATATTGATGGTATTTATATTCAACCTAAGGGGTGGCCTATATCGTATGGAAATAGAACATATTTGAAAAGTCTGTCAACGGTTTCAATTCATTTCTATTTTAGGTACAAAAACTAGTGTAGTATGTATTACATCCAAATATGTGATACTTGTCATGAAGATTGACCGCTTGAAAGTGGTAATGTAGTATTAGAATGAATGGTTCATAAGTGTCCATCTTTTATTTTAAATACATTTGAAAGGAAATAGATTTTTGTTAATTGAAAACTTCCTCATCGTGAAATTTATCACAGGTCGATAAAGCTCATTTTCAGGAGTTACTCATATGGTAGTTTTTGTATAGGAAAGTTTTCCTAATTTTCTGTTCGAACAAAGAAATTATGAAAAATCTAAATTAAATAGTAAAATACACGATAAAGTAAGCAGGTTTTGTTAAATAACGGAGTCAAAATTACTATATCGTATAAATAATTTTTTATTTGATTATTTGTTATGTGCATTAAAGTACATTCGTGAAAACTGCTTGCCAATACGAATTTAGGAGGGGTTTACGAGCTAACATTTCGAGATGAAATGTTTTATTACATGTAGTGATTACGTTATGACTTCCAAATGTGAATAATAATATGGCATCGTATCGAGCACCTATCCAAATTTTCTTTTATTCAATGTTATTTTCTCATCAATTAATCATTATCTTCACGAATGTCTTCGATGTCTCGTGTGACTTTGAGGCACATTGCGTGCTTTGATGGCGAGGCATTCATCTATTATGGCGAGGCACACGCACTTTATGGGAAGCAGGTTGTGAAAGGATGGGAGCCCTGTTTCATTTGAGAAATTGAAGAATGCACTCATCAGATAAAGTAGACGGTGTGCATTTGAGGTCAGCCATGCAAACACGATCTCTTTAGAACTAGAGAGAAGATTTTTCTCAAACAAATCTCTTTTACGTCTCAAGTGCTTTCAAAATTGCAGTATCATGCTTGAGGCTGAAGACATTCGTTGTGGAAAATTGTTGTGTGATACGTTACTGTCTGGAACATTGATAACTATTGATGGATGTCACAAATATTTGTATAATTTTAAAGAACGCGATTGCCTTGATACGTGTCAGCACATTTTTATTACTATCCACTAATTATATTTATGAATTGTTGTAAATGGTTTCTTCAGTATAAACAGGCTGAAATTTATAGTAAAAAAATATTTTAAAGCTCCTGAATCCCATGGGCACATCTTACGAGCTGTAATGGGATAGTTTCAACTTGATTAAACATTCCAGTACGAAACTTTTAACCGATTCAAATTGGGTCTTTCTGCAGAGCAATAACCACTGATAAAGATACTCATGAAAAAAGAGTATATGTCCATGAAATGTATCTTGAAATGTGAGAACACCTAGTGTGAATAATGTCGCTAATATGACACTATTACCTTCTCGCTACACACTCGTTCATAAAAATTACAAGGAAAATCTGTCACCACATTCATTATTGTGTATTTGCCGCGTGATGTGTTGTGCAATGTTATTACTAATTTTTTTGAACGTGTTTAAGTGCGTAATTGTAGTGTATCAGTCGGTTTCCCTCTAGTGCTCTAGCTCTAGTGTTTCCAATAAACCGGAGTGAATGCGGTGGAAAAAAGGGATGATTCTCGTGAAGAGAGATTGTGAATGGGGAGGGAAAGGAGAAAACTCCAAGTAAACAGGAATACTGCTGGAGCCTTTCTTCGTTCATAACGTCAAATTCCGCTAGAAACAACCCGGGATTGGAACACCATCTCAAAGGGGGGTCAGGTGAACGCAATAACCCCAACACTCCAGGTCACAAAATTTACATTTAATTCCATTCCATGTATAATTTTTTTTAAATTGTTATTATTAAAGCTATTTTTTATTTTAAAATTCTTACCTCGAAGTGTACATGAATATACGAATAGTAATGAACTTTAAGGTTTAGATTCTCCTTGTTTTAGACAAGAAGTCTTTTTTACACATATCACAAAAAGATAAAGATGAACAATTCAAAATATTTTCCAAAAGTTGACAAAACGGGGCAGAAAATTCTACAGAACATATTATTTTGTTCCAGAAACAAGTATATATTACAAGTTCTTGCCCGTCGTTTCTAGCTAAACAAATCGCTGAAACAAAAATGAAGGAATATCTATTTACTACAAATGACTTGAGATTATATGTTTAGTAAGAAATGTTAAAGACGTGTTCGAAGAAATGATTCTTAATAATATTTTGACATTTCTTGGCTGAATTTGGAAGTTTATGGGGGAAAATGTCATCTTTCATGTTTCCTAGCATGCCTTTTTTTTCTTTGAATTGATCCGCACAACTCCTTACTCATGTCCTCGGCATCTCTACATTTATTTAGACATTGTTTTTTTTAACAGCATGAAATAGTAATATTTCAGCAGTGAACGTCCCTCTCTGATGCTTCAGCCAGTTTATTGTATGGTTGTCTTGAGCACCCAGTCATTTTGAAACTTGGACCACTCCTCTCGCAAACAAGTAATCCTCCCTTTGTCCTGTCGGCGTCTTTTGAAGCTGGTGTTCACTGGCGCCCATTCACTCTCTCTAGGAAAAGAGACCGACGACCTTTTCTCTGACATGCCTGCGAATTCCTGAACAGCAAACCTTACTATCCCTTTTGTCAGGAAATGCACTCGTGGTTATCTTGCTTCCCAAAACCCCCACTGCGTTACACATGTTTCAACCGCTGTTACAAGAAGACTGAGCAACCACAGGAAGGATATAGTAATAATTTTCTAAAATAAATACTAATATGAATCTTCATAATATACACAGTAGGTTGGCATTCAAGTCTTTGTGGTACACTACCCACCTTCGTTTGTTTGATGGATGTGACGTCGCTTGTGAACATGCGCTAATTTCTATATTTTTGACTGGGGAATATATTGAGGCGTTTTCAATAGCTTTTTATTATAGTTAACTGTGCTGGCATTCGTGTGTGACAATCGTTTGTTTCTATTGTGAGTGAGAGTGTAGGAGCCTTAATGGTTTGAAAATGCTGTCGTAACTTGTTGGCTGACATTTGGAATAATTTGGCTGAGGGCTCGTGAACTATGACTACTAGCCCACATCTTTGTCAACTTACTCCTCTCATTACTTGGACATTATTTTTTTCCCTCAAAAAACAACAACAAATAAACATTGATCACTTAGGGTCATTACAATAAGAGAAAACACCATGTTTTTCTTATTTTAAAAATGGACAATCGTGGACAATGGACATTAATGGAAGTGAAAATAAACAAGTGAGACGTTACAGTGATTTAAACACTTATTTTGCCCGACTTGAACATATATCACTAGTTTCTTTAACGATGGTGAAATCGAAAAAAAGAAATACTTCTGGTATGAACTTTTTTTACAAAGAAAATTGTTTTGTGTAGAAATAATGTTTCTATTAACTTCGCGTTTATGGTGTTATTTTAAGAGGAATTACTGAGGATTGGTGTTCTTATCAAGCTCCCTAATTTATTATTATTATTATTATTATTATTATTTTTCCTTTCATGACATTATGTGGCGAGATTTAGGCCAACATATCAGCATTTCTATCCAATCACATCATTTGAACAAAGGAATAGGGGGATAAATTGGTTGACCGGGGATTGTTAGGTACTGGATAGACATTAATCTGGAGACGATAAGAGAAACCCTAGCAGAAAACCCCACCCGGGCGGGAGATCGAACGCATTGTATGCATCAGGAGTAGAACTCTGCTCAGCAGTACGTGGACACTACCACTGCGCGTGGTGTCGCCTGAGTTACGAATTGGGACAAGACGTTAGAAGAAACAGAAACTAAACAATTCACGTGTAAGTAATATTTCTAGTGTAACAACTCAAAGAGATATAACTTAACAAGTCGTCATGAATAGATACTAAAAAAATTTCAAGAAAAGAGTGAATCGGGTTTCTAAATACACCTGTTATTGATACCTCATTTCTAACAATTTGCTATACTTAGCTCAAATCCAACTCACCTTTTTTCAATTGAAATTTTATTTCATATTCTCTCAACTAAAGAAAAATGAATGACGGCAATAGATTTTAAGTAATTTCTGTGGGTATTTATGGACTCATGTGGGATTAATTTAAATAAAATTTATCATTGAAACGGAAAGAAAGAAATTCTTATTATTATGATTTTGTAGGCTGCACCATTTACGTTTTGATCGAGATCCGCTGCGGGAGTCCTAAATTATATTGCAGATTGATTGTCTATGGAAATCCCTTTGCGAGGGATGGATTTTTGCTTTTTAACGGTACTCCGAACTCACTAATTTCAAACTAATAGTTCGCAATGCTTCCCAACTTTTTCATTCATGTTCCTCCTTTACAATACAAATTAATCACGCGCAGGTTAAACAGTATTTTTATTGAAATGATGATTTAACACCAAAATCTTACGCCCAGTTGAAGAGTGTAAAATAAACATGGTTAAGTTATTTCATACGTTTCGGAAATACTAGTTACTTCATTGATCACTGTTATTGGTAAGATCTACCTATTCTAGAAACCTAGGTGGCGACTTGAACTTCTGACCCTCACAAAATACAACTCAAAAAATTGCTTCAAATCTTAAAATCGTTTGCGAGATCACTTCTTGCAAAAAATTTAAGAAGAAAGAAAAAAGCTGAAGCCACTCCTATACTTTTATTCGTGCTCAACTAATAAATGGGAATGATTAAAAAAAAAGAAGTCCTTTCCATTACATCATGGTACGTTGTAAATACAGTCCGATGTTGTTTTATGAAGTGCGTCATTATATTAATGGGTGAGTGAGAGCGATCGTAACAGATAAATTGTACGTAATTGATGCTCCCTTTCTAAATTACAATACAGCAAGTTACGCCTTTACCTAATGGTTTAATACCAGCGTGAATGAAAATCACCGTAACTGGTTTTTGCATTACGAGAGTACCTTTAATACGAATCTTGAAGTTCAAAAACTCAGGGAAGAGCAGACATTATCTAAGAGCACCGTAGTTTTTAATTTTAAATTTACATTTGGTCTTTTTAAAGAACCATTTATTTCCAAATCCTCCTTCATTACGATCTGTAACAGTGAGGTAAGCGATACGTTTTCAGTGCCTTCGCAGACAACCCCCGACGGTTGCAGCATTTATGAAATCTCACGTCACGCTTAATGCCGACAATCAACTACACCGGATAACAGTTGGAGAACTCATTGAGAGATGGCCCGTGAACTTCTTCGGGCACACCGGGGAGTATTAGAAATAGCTCTCTCAGAATGTTAGTTGCTGTTCTTAAATGCCCGTCTCCAAGTCGGCCCCGACACTACTCCATCTGAAATCTCTACCTGGGCCGTCCCCTCGTGCCGACAGGACTTGCATAGCGGCGCGGGGTGAAGGGAGGAAGGCAAGCGGCGAGTCCAAAGGGAATGCGAGAGGGGGAGGGGGAGACCACATTGCTCCCACCGCCTATTACCCCCTCCCTTTCTCCTCCGGTCTCACCGCCACCGGCGGCGCCGCCGCCGCCGCCTCCACGAGAGTGTGCCGAAAGGAAATAAAAGGTTCCTGCGGGTACAGCCGCCTCGCGTGTACTATAGAGCACGGATCACGTACATACGCGAAACGAGCGGTGGGAAACAGCTTCATCAGAAGGAATGGAGGTTGAGCGCAGAGTGTTTATAGGACGTCTCTTCTCGAGACTATTCAATATTGAATAGTTATCGACAGTCAGTATTCATTTGACCAATACCTATAAAACATGTGTGCGCTTTATTAAATAATTTCCGGTATATGAAACACACATATACAAAATTTACTAAGAAAAAATCCTCAAGTTTGACGGAACTACTCTGTGAAATCTAAAGGAAATTTGTTCGAACGAATTGCCTCATTCTCCGCTTACAGATGGACGGAAGGTATCGTACTATTCTGTAATTCATTAGTTTTCGTATACATTTAACCTCTCATACATAACGAAGTGAAGAAAAAGAAGGGTTCCTGTACATTTTAATATTTTTTAAAGACGTACATATAAAACACAAGAGATAACCCTACATTAGCGAAACAAATGAAAGTATTGTGGTGAATTTCAAACATTTGTTTTCCAATTTGACCGATTACTTTACAAGATGAACATACGAAACGCGAAGATGTGTTGACTATTTTTACGCGGGACGTAGTTGGATTAAGTCCGTTGTTCACGTCATCTAACCATGAGCATAAATTAAAATATGTGAGCGAAAGATAAAATATGACTTTTGAAATCTACACTTAAGAAAAACTCCCGAATCAGCCCTGTTTTATTCCTTTTTCCAATAAGTGAGAATGTAATTATTCACTTACCAGCTATTAATTCCATAGTTTCACTGAATACAAAATTTAAGTCGTGAAATCCATATTAAATAAACATAAAATTTCATTATTATGCTTAGATCATTCGTTTCAATGAGTTCTAACACACTAGGATTTCTATGTTGATCTTAAGTGGGACCTATGTTCCTCCGACGAAGAAACTTCTGTTATCAAACATACATTTTTTATTATCATTTCTTAAAAAGATTTATCGCATGTACCCAAAATCACATAGACGCTTAAAACTTCCTTCCAGTGTTTGAAAAGTTTGTTATTTTACTTATATACTTCTTCAGGTAACACTGACATGTACATAAACCAAGTTTTCTTCAATTTTTTTAAAATAACAGATTTTCTAAGGAAACGAAAATTAATGACAACGAAACTGATTTCTTATCATTCACTGTACAGCATATATGATACCAAATTTAATGTTAAACCTTATAATCCGAGAAAGGGTACAGATTTCGATATCTTCTGATAGAACCGAGATGGATGGAAAAAAGTGTGGAGGAAAATCGTTAGAACATTTTATCTTTATATCATCGAGAAACCTTTTTTTAATGGGTCGGAAAAGGCGCACCGGAAGTAAATGACGTGACGACTTCTCCAGAAATTAAACTCCTTCTCAGATCACAGAAACGCCATCTTGATTATTGCACTTGAGTTATCGAAGGAACGGAATCATCATTCTACACCTGACCTGACCGTCAACATTTGTAACTTCGTTCTCAAAGCTGTGCTTTTCAAGGAACAATACTTGAAAAATAATTGTACAACAAATTCACTTACAGTCGTTACATATTCGGTCATTGCCATAAAATAGTTTTGAAATTTTCTCGCTGATAAAACAAAATATTCGATGCATACGAGACAAATCATCTTCAAAATCCTAGTTCTCCGGTAAAATTATTCACATTTTCTCAAAAAAGAGTATTATAACATTTTCTCGAAAGGAATTATTATGCTTTCTGTGATAATCTAATTTCTATCCCTCTTCAGAAGACCTCGCCCAGTAACATGCGACTTACTGTATGGTATCCCTCCGACCCTCATAATCATATTTAAATATAAGCGACGTCCTGAGAGACTGACTTTCTGAATTTCTCACTCAATCATGTAAAACTAAAAATTCAAAATTAAAAACATTAGAGATAAGATATTAAAATTTTGACAAATATTTATTTTCTGTGGGTTCATCATAAAGAATTTTTCAAAATTTATATTTTAAAATGGTGAAATAGAATAAAATATTTTCTTTTAATTCGTACTATTTTCACTTAACTTACAAAATTAGATTTAATTTCAGCTTTCGCTGAAATGTTGTTAATTTTAATGTTCGAAAACAGAATTTTGGTGTTTTCATTACTTTATATTGTAATTGGTGCGAAGGGGTTAAAAAAATTTCATGTTTTTATCGTTCGCGGTACGGATATAGTCCATTAATTTCGTTTTACGTCACGAACATGGATATATCATTTTCATGGGTGAGAAAGAGTGGAAATTATTGGTGCGTTGTCCTGATTGAATCGTTAATCAACGCAGATAGTTCATCAAAGACATATACATTATCAAAGATAGGAAATTAAAAATTTTGATCGAATGTTGTTTATGTAGAAGCTTACTAAGAAATGTGTTTTCATATTGTTGCTTAATATTATATCAAATTAAAATGTAATCACTCTTTTCGTACTTGAACGAGCTATTTTGTCTGCAATAAATTATAACGAATTGTAAACCCAACATCAAACTCCCGTGCATAGCCATACCGGGTCACCTTGTTTCTCGATAATCCTCATTCTCTTAAGATATTTATTGTACAAATCGTGTCCTTTATGAATTCACACACATTTCTTGGCTTGCCGCTTTGTTCACTGATGGCAATTTTTCATTTTCTCCGCTAATAATCTACATTTTCGATGAAGTTGTAAATGTCCTTCCACACACTTCATGCGCTTATCTCTCATGCCGTATTGGTGACAGATTTTTTGCTTGTAGTTTCATTGTACTCTCTTTTGTCTTCTCTTTGTATTTTCATCCCATCCCGTTCCATTTCCCCCCTTTGCGAAAAATGACTCGATATTTTATTTGCACATTTGTCAAATCTAATGGAACTTAACGAATCAGTACTTCCAGAGCTGGTGTCTTGAGTATTTTATAGCAAGGGCCCAATCCTAATAAAGTTACTCGCTGTATGTTTTCCAAGATTTTATTCATTTCTGGTCTCACTATGTCTTCAAACTTTTGACTTTTACGTTATCATCGGCAATATTGTCCCTCGGTAAATCATCTTCATTCGTCTACTTCCTGTATTCCTTTTATGAATGCTCACCTGCATAGCAACAATTTAATTTCTTTACTTTTTTTCCTTCTCTTTATGTGGTCTGTAAAAAAATTATCTGTGATTACTCCTAAGTAACAATAGCTATGCACTTACTCTTCTACTTCGTTTCGACGTAAAAACATAAATGTCTCTTCTCATTTTAAAATCTAAATAATAATAATTTGTACGTGTAATAATAATAATTTGTTCAGTCGATAATAATTTGTACGTGTAAAATATTTTTTGTGAGTTAAATTACCAACATATTGATATTCTATTAGTATTATAACTCGTAGCTAACTTTTTATGTTATCTAGGAATTTTTGCTGAAACTTTTAAATCCGCCTCTGCCTTAGGGTCCTTGATCGGAATTGATGGGATGGTCCCTTGTTTGTTTCCGGAGAGTAAATTAGTTTATTGTCCTCCACGTGGTCATACGCAGTTTGTACTGCTTTTTTGACAATAAATTTATTATTAAAGGTATGATTTTGAAACTAATATCAGATTTTTTCATTATTTCTTCCTGTCACCCTCTTCCCCTCCCCTCCCTAGGGGTGCCAGGAATATCTTACCTCACAGTGTTTGTTGTCCGATTGTTAGTCATCTATGAATAGTGTGGTTGAAATTACTCCAGGTACTCTAGAATTATGGTGGGATACAGACACTGAACTTTCAAGTTTGTAGGCTTTGTTTCTGAAATTTCGTGATGTCAGTCAGTCAGTGGTATTTCGCTTTTTATATAAATAGATAATACTCAGACATCAATATTATTTACAAAAATAGCGTTGTCGTCATGCTTATGGTCATCAAGTGAACGTTAAAGTTTTCTACTAACAAGAAAATTTAGGATGGTGTATAATTATTATTTTAATTGTATCATTATTGACTAGTGAATACGTTCTTGACAACTGATTACCATTGTTTAGGGATATATTTTGAGGTTTGATGCAAACAAAAACTTTCTATCATCATGTCAAGGTATTGATTGGACGTAGTTACTGCAGGACATGTTGCATTGTTAGTATTATAATTGTAACCAGACTTTTACGCATGATTGTACTTCACATACCACAGCGAAGTGTCAAGCTTGGCTTGTTCGTACGACACATGAGAAAACGCATTTTTCGAAGCACTTCAGTATGTTAAGATAATAGGAAGTATAATGACGTGTAACATGTTGGTACTATTATAATACAAAGCAATATGGTAACTCGATGGAACAATTCATTTTGACAAAATTTTGACATTTACATTATTTTATTATATTATACGTATTGCACAGTATGAAAATGAAAAAGCCAACACCCTAAAATTTAAAATCTTGAACTGTACGCACACTATTAAAGCGTTGGAAAATGATAGACTTTTTTGGGGAAAACAGACATTCTCACAAGTGCTCATGCTCCAATTTTATAAACATCTTTTTAACATTAAAACATTTACGAAAATGTTAAAAACATTTCACTGCCAAATTTCAATACTTCCATTTAAAACAATTTTTCAACAATCGCAGATAACTTGACATTCCGCACTATCTGATCTTCAATAAGAAACATCTTAAGAGAGAGAAATTACAGATAATCTAATGAAGTAGTCTTTAGTGACAAGTTGATTGCTTGGCGTGGATAAGGATACAACACATTTTCTACATCGGAATGAAACTCCACGGTTCAAACTACCCATTAAAGTCGCTTCTGTTTGTAAGTATAATGGTATTACCGCGATAGAAATATAATGAGTAGGCTGGTTTTAACTGCTTACATGCATCGCATAAGTACTGGGAGGGAGGGTCTTCATTTCACTGGGACTAATCTGACGACCGGTGTTCTTACCAAAGACAGATTACAGTCATGCCAGACACAACTTACGAAATTGATTTAAAACATTGAATGGGATGATAGCTTCGGCGTTGCTAGACTTTTCTCTGGGAAACGGCGTGGACTAGGACTCATAATTTCTTTAATGCTTAACTTGTTGTCAATGGCATTATATTAGCAGCAAAAATGGAGAATAAAGTGGCCTCCTTCAAATCCATAAAATTGGAAACACGGCGCAACAAAAAGCGATGAATACTCGAGAATTCATAAGAGGGAGTCAATTCCATAGGATAACCGAGCTTAAGTTTAATTTTTGTCCTTCATTTCTTTAGTTACAACAATTCGGTAATTTTTTTTCTGATATCAGTACACGATCAAGTATCCGAATAAATTAGGAATCGGAACAATTCGGATGTGTGGATATTCGGACAATAGGATCTGTCATTTAAGAATGATAAAGAAATGTGATTGTAAAGAAATGTTTGATAGATTGGAATACATCGAGCACGTTATACTCAATACTTCACGTAAATTATCTACGCGTGAGGGTTGCTTTAAACTGATAAATTTATTGTCAAAAAACAGTACAAACTGCGTATGACCACGTGGAGGACAATAAACTAATTTACTCTCCGGAAGCAAGCAAGGGA
>NNCF01126123.1:400069-507452 GCA_002313205.1 Laupala kohalensis
GAGTATAGTGTTTAAAAATCATAAGAATTGAAATAACACTAAATTCACGATTTATTGTTACAATAAACACGCCCCTAGACAAAGCCTAGAGAACCTGTATGATAAATCCGCCTCTACCAGAAGGAAAAACGGAGAAAAACCCGGGCCAGGATGGGGTACTTTGAAAAAGTACTTTTTTTCGCGGAACATACATATATATTATTCAAAATCAAAATTCGATTTGAAAATTTGGATAATTTGTTGTCTCATAATAGCAAGTGCATTGTGTCAAAAGGCTTCAAAAACGAGTGAAACTTACCGGGAAAATTCATTGTTGTACTTCATAACTCCTACAGGGCATGTACGTAACACGCTAAACAGGTCTTATGTCTTAATAGACTCGCAAGTCCTGATACCTGGTCAGTTGTGTGAATCGATGTTCGTAATTCTAATTCGAGCAAAAGCCTCAACCACTCAAATAGTCTCTCATTAAGAGCCACTTCGTCTTTATCATGAGTACTCATACTGAATTCGACATGAACAAACATAAAACAGTTTCAGAGATAAAACCAAGAATACTACAAATATAGTTTAGAAACAAGTCTAGAAAAAAGAATATCAGCATTTTCAATTTCGTCATAAGCGTGCAGCTAGGGGTGAGTGAGGCTCAAAGGGCTTCCCCCTCGTGAAAAGTAAACGTTTTCGGCGTTTAATACATTGAATTGATATAAAATACTGTAAATTGTTTAGAATGTGCAATATACAACTGAACGTATTAAAATCAAGGACAAATATTTTTTGGATTAGATGCATTGATTTTTGGTTACCGTCTTCCCTCTTCCCACCCTTAAAAAGAAAGTTCAGCCCACTGTCTCGAATTACGATTTATTTTATTTATTTATTTTTGTGGGGCTTTACGGCTCATGTCGACATCAAAGGTCATTGGAGCCCACGATTACTGTCAAAACGTATTTTGTCTTCTTATTCTCCGTACGGTTGAATTTATTTAGAAGTGTGAAATACTCAATGGTAGACTTCCACAGAAACAGCCCTGTTTCTATCCACTTAACCTTCTCTCGCGCTAAAACAACTATTATTAATCATTCTTGAAAAAACGTAACTTTTGTTCGCAAAAGAATGTAAAATAGTGTACTGCCTCGCGTAATCTGTTAGAGACACTTTCTCCGCGTTAAATAGATAAACAACGTAGATTTACATATCGGTCAAATCAAACGTGTAAATATTTATCTATATGTATTAGGTTTTGAAGTTTTGTAACTTTCGTCTTTAGAGTACATCATACGTAACAAATTGTTGTTTTTTTTGTGTAGTTCAGAGGAAAATATCAATTTTAAAATGTTAGTGAAATATTTTGAAGATTTTTTTTTCAACACCTTTTACCCTTACTTGGACTCTTCCTCTCATACAGCAAATGCAATCTGTCCCTAGAGAAAGTGGTAAAAAGGAAAATCCTTTCCCCTCTCTAAAGCCACTATCACTCCGAACTCATCGTGGAAAAAATCATGTCGACATACACATCATTGCGAAAGTCAAAAGCGTAATATAAGTGCCCGAAAACATGGAATTCTTGACTGAATACTTCACTTTCTGGACGAAATATTCTCGTGGAAAGTTATAATTATCTGTTAATTACTGAGAAGTCATGTTTTGAATTGTAGGGTAATTATAGTTCTTCTCCAGGGTCGAACAGCAGCAAAACCTAAATGCTCATTCTGCAATCATGAAGAGCTGCGAAATATTTGTGAACGCCAGAAAGTGTGGTCGACGACGTACGTTAAGCATTAAGCATATGATGGGTTCGATTCCCAACACCAGTTTCTATCACCAACTACAGACCACTCAGTTCAATATATTACTCTTACCGCCAACCTAACATCTCTTGATCCATTTCCATCGTCGAAATCCTGCGAGAGAGTATCCTTTAGTTATAAAATAAAAAATTGGGGGAGCGGTAAACAATTTATTATAATCTCTCCTCAAAGAAAATGTTTATTCGTTTTTAGCACTAAACTCAATAAGCGTTTATAGGAAATCCGGTAAGCTATATCTTCTCTTTCGTAGAGCATTTTATTTTAATCCAATTTCTCACAATTTGTATGTCTCTGGTACAGGCATGGGTGTGACCCCAAACAAATCTGAGAACATGATCGAGTACAACATATGCAAGAAGTCTCACGATAGTTTATCGATTACATGTGATGTTCCGTAGGTTATTAGTGTTTTCTGAGGGAATATTAGTTCTGGGAGGGAGGTAATGCTACGCAGTGGCGTAAATGGAATTTGCTCTAAGGAGGAAATCAGACGTTAAATTCAGAAACGTACAAGAGAGTTTCCACAGGGCGATCCATGATATCGGACCGTAAAATTTGTCTTTTCTTGGGGGGAGGGGGAGGCGGTTCCCATAACAATGTTTAAGTTTCATCAGTGCACATATATACTGATACAGACAAAAAATAATCAATTCTCGTTTAAATATAGATAGGAAATATTAAACTTTTCGCAGTATCAACATCAACTATTTTTCGTGACCAATCTTATCACCAGGTGTGACGTCAAAATGAATGGTAGGATTTCAGGGGGAGACGAGTGAAAAATCCAGCATTCCACAGAGTGAGGCTTCACTTGCACCCTTGGTAGAATAACATCATAGGTTAGAATATCTCTTCCTACAACACTGCGCTGAGACATTATGTGACTATATTCCTTCACATTTGCAAGTTTAAAGATAAACGAGGTCCGTGTATTAAACGCAAGTTGTCAACGAACGTCACCGTCTATGAGGACGCTTTCGTCACGTGATTAAATCGATATTCCAATACTTTCATCACAGGAGTATTTGCTTATACTGCACACGAGGAAGTATGAAGACAATTTCTGTCAGTAATAATTGTAGAAGTCATATACAAACCAAAAGTTTACTCTTGTGGTTATTGTCTCCTAGGCCCAATTTCACCAAATGTAGAATAATCGCGATTTCCTTAAACGTGATTAGGTAAATGGAATCGCGATTACATTGTATGCGTTTCACCAAGCAAAACTAATCGTCGATTAACTTGATCAATGTTTCTGAAGAATCTCTGGGTTGGTAGTAGTTTTACAGTGCATTATGGGTAATTTGAAGACATATGACGGGAGGAAAACGCATCATGTTGCTCACTACCGCCACCTAAGGACACCATAGGCAGCAGCGGGCCTCCCTCGTGCCACTGAACATAACCTATAAACCGAGCTACGAGCAAACAAACAAAATGGACGCCATATTTCTCGCAGTTCTGAAGAAAATCGCGATTTGCGCTGGTAATCGAAGGGTCCCCGAACGTTTAAGCGTTAATCGCGATTTTCTCGTAAATCGAAGATGGTGGAACGCGCATTTTGATAATCACGATTTACTGCACAGAAAATCTCGTTTAANTAGACCAGTTCAATTGAGAGTTGAGGAATGGTTCTTGAGCTTCCGATTTACGAAGGGAGGCGGTTAAACCCTGTGATCACAGACACACATTCTTAGCGCTGATGCACATTGCTATCTCCGTAGATGGCTTTCCAGATCTCAGGGTGACCACCTCACAAGTCACCTATTTAACTAGTCAAGTAGTTTGACGATTAATCTGAGAAAATCTTCCCAAAACAGTTTCAATTTAAGACAAACCATTAAAAATTATAAAATATGCAGATATGTCTCTAAATTAACTTAATATCACGTTATCACATGGTAAAATATTTAATCATTACCAATTATTTTGAAATTTGGGTTTTTTCTTTTNGACAAACCATTAAAAATTATAAAATATGCAGATGTCTCTAAATTAACTTAATATCACGTTATCACATGGTAAAATATTTAATCATTACCAATTATTTTGAAATTTGGGTTTTTTCTTTTCATTATTGTACATTTAACTGTATGATATCTTAAATACTTCTCTGAACTAGAAGACATTGAAGAGTCTAAGATCAAAGAACACATACAGGCTGTAGTTGGAACAGTAGATGACTTGGAATGAGATTCATTCTAAACTATACAAAGTCTATTTGTTATATGGAGAATGTGCGTCCATGATACGAATTTGGCGCTGGTGAAATGTCAAGATTCAACAGCCTTCCATGAATGAATTGAGTTGTTATTTGGAATCGAATAATATCAATAATACCTTATAAAGATGTAGAGCTATAAAATTACAGAGAACATAGGGCACTTTTTCACCATAATGCAACAACAAATTTCTCACAAATCAGGGTATTATTATTTATTTATTTCTTGTCTTACTTATGATGTAGCTCAGATCACCTACTCTTCGAACCAACCACATGATTTGGGCGAAGACGTTTTGGCAGCAAATTTAAGATACCGAATCGACATTGGTCTGGAGTAGGGGAGGGAAACCGCAACTGAAAGCCTTACGCAGCTGTGTCAGTGGGAAATCGTATCCGCGCTTCTACGCTCAGCAGAACGTAGGGAACCAGGACAAGGAAACATGTCAATTTACTAAAAAGAACATTAACATTCTAACCGATACCGAATCAATGACCGACCGCAACTTGATCAAACAATCAATTAATTAGTTCCATGTCTGGTAATTCAAACTATTTCTTAGCATCGATCTACTCCTTTCGTCTTATCGATCCGTATCAGACCCTGAAACATATCGAGATTCGTACATGAGATGTGAGAGAGAAGTCCATTCCAGCTCTCGTGCGGCGCAGCGAGCATACCTGTTGCGCCGTGCGCTAGTGAGGAGAAGGGACCTGGGCAGGAGATGGGATCGTACCCCCGGGCGCCCCCTTCCCCGCACGCACCTAAAGCGAGCGAGCGATGGTTGGGTGAGGATAATGAGCACTTCGGACACTTTTGAAGAGGCTCTCGCCACCAGCCTCCTTCTCCGCCATCCTGTTTGAAACGCCTGCCCGCCTTCCCGCCTGCCCCTTCCACCACACCCTCCCACATCCCCCTGCCCCCAAATGGCGCCGTGCTTCAACCGAGAACGGCTGCTCGCCAGCGCGGCGGTGCAGATGGAACTTCACTGATCTCTCTGATATTGTTGCCGTGGTTCTTCTTCTCTATTTCCTTGTTCTACAAGATCCCGTTACTCTTCATACGAATCTTTAACATCTTCCGTTTTCCGAATTACTCTTGTTATTCCAGACAGAGCACTTCAACGACAGTGATATTTAACTGCTATTGTTATCACAGTAGGAATAATAAAAATAACATTGAAAATTAAAAACTTTAGTGTAATAACTTCCATCGTTTCTAGATCGTACTGATCTGGTGCATATGTGTTCCTATCGTTGAGTTTCTTTTGAAACGTTTACTTCACTCATTAAAAATGTGTGCTAATATATTAAAAATATTGTACGATATCCTATTTTAGTTTTTAAATATCTGTCGGTAACTCACCTGAAAATACCGAAAAACTGCGAAATACCAGACAAACAAAAAGGACGTTTCTTTCTCGTCATTTATTTTTGACATATTTTATTGATACCGTGCTGAAGACCTATGCGCTATTTAGAAGGATTCCTCTACGTGCTATTCAGTGAGTCATCGCTCCTTTCAGTGATTGCCTTCCATTGCATATTTATATTGTCGCTTCATCATGTGACAACCAATATTTATTCCTGACAGACAATAAAAACTAGAAGACCGCACATTTTCACCCAACATATGATTGAGTCGATTTCACGTACAAAACCACATGACAATTAAATTCTTTATTTTTTAACGATACGATATAAAATAAGTTATGATAAACCATTTGTTGTGTACTTGATTTAGGAAAACAGTTACAGCAAGAGAAGTGTGTAATCTAATATTTTTTACCTCTTCTATACATGCTGCTTTTTTTTCCTCCTACATCTACAGAGGATTTTTTAAATACTTACCTCTCTACAGATGACTGATCGATCACCAATGGACCAAGAATTATTCTATGACCCCAAGTTTTAATTTACCAATACTACATCATTACACATACACTCTTAATGAGATTAGTAATACCTCTAGAAGCAAAAATTAACACAAGAGTTTTTGTTAGTTTTTACGTTAATTCTCAAGACAATTTCTAAAATTAATAATGCCTTGTCTATTTTTACCTCCTAATCTATAAACAATTCAGTTAATATTTTTATATAATGAAGTTAGAAACACTTATTGCATATATTTGTTAAGATAAAAGGGATTAAAATGTTTCTGAAATATATTTGAATTCAAATATACAACAGCTACATAATTTTTGGCCTACTCTCATGAACAAAATCAGTTGCGAAGTCATAAAATGAGAGTAACTCATATGTAACTCGTCTCGTACTTTTTATTAGTATCAAGAATTACTTCACGAGAAAAGAAAAGTATCGACTGAGTATCGTAATATTAAAATGATGATTCTTTAATGCAAAATGAATTTACATGCTTACATGAACTTTAATGAATAATACAAGCAAGAGCAGAAAATATATTTGATTCAAAGTTACCTCAGTGTCCGCGGCGATCTGATCTCGATGTCCGAGCCCATTGGGCATAGCCGTGGTATTGTAGCCCACCTGGAGGCACGAGGGCGCTAAGATGGGCATGCAGCGATCAGACCCGCCGCCCGCGCCGGCCGCCGCCATGCCGGTAGCACATGCCACCCACACCACCCACACTGCCTTCCACCGCATCGTCAAAGGAGTGGTGAAACTGCGCAACAATTCTTGCATCAACAGTTCCTGCCTTTCTAAAGGCGTCACTTGAATTTCTGATCGTTCAATATGTCACGAAGTGCGAACCAACAAGATATCAGCTATGTACTCGATTTTATTGAACTAGATTGTTAATCAATCAGGTTCATTCTATAAAATATTCTATCAATTGACTCATTTGCTATGACATTTGTTTCTTTGATAAATGTTGCTATTAGTTTCGGAATTAAATGCAATGGTGCCTTGATCATTCAAGTTCATTGTTACATATTCGATTGTTTTACCTCCGTTAAATGATTCTCGCATAATTTCTCCGATGACGAAACGGTTTTGCAAACAATTCATCTCACTAGAACCTACGAGAAATCTTCTGTTTTTAGCAGTGTGAATCATTCGTCTTACAAGTATTAGCATCGAAGGAATCCAAACACAGCCTCTAGGATTATGCCTAGCACAGCATTAATTAGATTGTCAATTACTGTTTCCATACAACACATGTGGATGTTTTGCTGCGGTATCTAGTGATCGTATGGAAAAAAAAGTTCCTGAAGAAAAATAAACACGGACTTAGCACATCATGAAGTCCTGGAATTTACTTCATTAACATCTAGTGCATAATTCACTTCACACCTAACTTATACTACGAAGACATTGGCTTTAAAACTTCGTAAATCAAACACAACAGTAGTTCAGATATTAAAATCTCGTTATATTGATGACAACTGATCTATAATAACAAATATCGAGTTCTCATCCAAATTGAATAGTCCTCTACCCTTTAATTTATTAAAGCATCCATCCAAATAAAAATAATTTCTCAGATACCAAAACAGAACACATTATTAGTCCTCTTCCTCAACGAACACGACAATCCGAGAGCACACGCGAAGAGCACCAATGAAGACGCGAGAGCGACCACGGCTAGCGAACACGCCTCAGAACACGCTTACCGTGAACCGGCAGCATGCGCGGCTGCGGGACGACTGTCTTCTGGCCTGTGAGGAGAAGCGAAGTAGGCGGATCTGGATGGCGGAGGAGGCAGCGGCGGCGGAGGCGACTGCTGCAGCGGCAGTTGAGCACAAGAGGGTCTGCCGCGGAGGTGGAGGAGTGGCACCAGAGAAGACGATGATGTCCATTTGCAAAGCAACAACGGATACCGCACGTAGCATTGAAAGGAAGATCCAAAACACTTAAAACTCTTAATCCGCATTCCAAAGCCAGACCTTGAAGGGCCTCCGAATTCCCTCGGATTCTCTTCTGACCACTGTTTAATACTTACGCCCGATATACTTGAATTAGCTTTAATATTTTCAGAAGAAGAGAAGAGGTGATTTAAGATACCGTTATCCCTTCAGATCTCATGTATCTCATCAATGGATCCAATCCAAGAAGAAGATGGATTTGAGATTCGAGAATTCAGTTCTTTCTGGAACTTTTCAATTTTACGGGAAAAAATTACATTTAAAATCAAGGATAGTAATTTTTCAATGCGAATAATACTTTTTTACACAGTTAAACGTAGGTTATTATTTTATTTCGTTTTCTTATTTTATGTAATTAAATGTATTTGCTTCGATCTAGCCTCTGAGACAAGCGTGGATTTGCCACTCTTGAGGATTGGAGGATCCACGTTTTCCAACTCTTGCGGGTCCGACGACTCATTTTCTCGTAAAATTCTATTATCTAACCCTCATGAACGGCGAATCTACACTTTTATGAGAGGTCACGACAATACGAAGGTGTTAAATGAAAGAAAATAATACATATAAAGTTATATGATATTATTTATTTACTAATTCTAGTACTATTAATGTCCATTATGTAATCTAATTATTTACTATATACTTACGTTTAACAGTGGTGAACAAATACCAATTGTATTGAAAAATTTCATTGCAAAATTATGATTTTGGTCTTTTCTTTGTGAAGCTGTAGAAAGGACTGAATTCTCGGATCCTGAATCCATCTTCCTCTTGGATTCGATCTATCGACGAAAAAACTTCTTCCATTTCTGACACAAAAAATATTTATCGTTGTTTTTTCTTAATTTCTTTGTTCATTAAGTGGAAATTGGGCAAGGGCACAGGTGTTCTTCGAAAAAGTTGCCTAACGTTTCATCTCCTCAAATAATGAACCTATTGAATTAATTTGAAAATACAATGAAATATCATCGAGTTACATCGTCGTAAAGCATCAAAAATTCATTAGTGCATTTCAATAATTTTTCATGCAGGTAGCAAACTCTAACACTCGACATGAAAACTAAAATACTAATTTTCAGTCTTCTAATACTCGGACACAAAAAAATAATCAGCGACTTCACGAGAAACTGTGTGAATCCTTCTCGTAACAGAAGGTCAAATGTCTGTTATAGCACATTTTTCATTTATCTTATGTTACTGAAATCTGTAGAACATTTATTCTACCTATATGACAAAAAATCATTTAGTCACGTCAAAAATCTTTGTCTTCTATCGGTCAGTGCAGAATAAGAATGAGCTTAATTGTGATCTATCTCGCATTCATTTGGTTCTTCTGGGTTTCCTTTTCGAGCCAAATTTGGTTGCTTATAATTTTTACGGATACAGTAGTTAAGGTGTGCGGGCGCACTTTAAATGTGGCATAGGGGAGAGACGCAGCTATTACCGACACCGGTTGTTTTGTGGACGCGTCTTCGCTTGCTCTGTCTCGCTGAGCGGTAGAGCGTAGGTTCAAACACCGCTCGGCCGAATTAGATGAGGTTTCATGTTGGGGTTTCCCTCACCAACTCCAGACAAATGTCGGTTCGGTACCTTAAGTTTCCTGGCAACCCAACATCTTTCCTCCCGATTTCCCTTAGGTGGAAGAGCAGGACTCGCCAAAAGGCAGATAATAATTCATCAATTACACCCTCTGATGTCATGGTTGTGCGATACTGACAGCATCATGCCCTCAGAAAGACTTCGCTTCGTCAGAGTAAGATATATGGTTTTAAGAGAAAAACTGCCGGGATGTATTTCTTTTCTATTTTTCTTGATCATTCAGCTATTATGAGAATGTTAGTAAGTTCTGTATGATGTTAATGAAGCATTAATTCGAATACTTCATTACAATCCTGTTCTAAGTACACAGTAGTATACTTGAAACTTGGCCATTGTTCCGTAATGTTTAAGCTAAATGAGAAACGTTCGATACCGTATTACTACGTAATAGTGTGACTCTTACTTCTTTGTGTCTATTTTACAAATATTCACCTTCTTAATCGTATTCGGATAATGTTGGACTTCTGGACATTAGATTAGAGGGATTGCACTCCATGTTTTCAATGTTTCTTCTGCTCTATTTACTCTTTTTCTTAGTAACAATACCCTTTTTTGTTATTAAATTTATCAATGACCCTTGTTAATCCAGGAAATTTTTTGAGTTTTTTTGTTTCAGTTACACCTGAAACCGAAAAGAACCATTCTTCTGAAAAATTATTGGCATTTTTTAAAACAGTAGTGATTAATTTTGTGAAATTTCTTATTAAGTGATTTTCATGAACTATCAAATTACTGTATCAGTGTCCATATTGAACGAAAGGACATGCACTCTGCTATGTGATATCTTCAACATGGGTAACGATGAATAGTGTAGAAACTGGTTATTTCTGAGTTCTAACATTCTTTTTATGTTTTTTGAGAATCTTGTAATAACTTCAGAAATCTTAGAAGAATCCCTTGTCAATATGCTTGTTTTATCTCTTCTGTAGTTTTCCTCTGAACTACTTGAGTCAAGAAATGCTTGATTCTCGAAACAAAATACTTCGTAATTCATTCCGTCTTGAGAATGAGAATACTCAAAACAGTCATTCTTACTTCTATTATCCTTGAAGCAAAATCTATGCGGTGTGTCTTTCACTGAACAAAAATAAAATATTACATGGATGTATTAAACACTCGGCGTTATTTTCCATGATCAGTTGTCAGTAGCGTCGTTGTATCTTTTGAAGGACCAGAATATGCAGTGTTCTGGAGAAAGCGAAAGAAGGTGTAAGTATGTATATACAGTAGCGCAATCTACATACAATTACAAAGAAAAAATATATAAATATTATATAACTACGACAAAATTAAAGGTTTAAGTATAGTTCTTTCTTCCAATTACGGTTATCCTATCCCTTTTAATTTTATCGTAATTATATTGTATTTGGACTCATTTATTATTTGAAGTCGTATAATGAATGCAAATATTACATTTTAATGGTAGCAAAACTTCATGTAAAAAAGTAACATTGTCAATTATTTGGGTCCAGTAGGTGACCAAGAGGCCGAACGGGGTGCTCATTAGAGTCGGAGGGACCGGCTTCGAGGAAGTGTCCCAAAATAGTACAGGCAATGAATGTGACTTATGTACGTTTATGATGGTGTAATATTATTGAAGCATATACATAAACTAGTAATAGTTAATTTATAGTAATATCCTATGTATCACGTGAGATAAACTTCCTACAATTTGTTTGTTATTGTCAGGAAGTATTTTTTTTTATCAATCCCTTTCCTTCACGTTCATCCAAACCCTTCAGCGCTCCCCTTGTATACCACACAGAATTCCGAGATGCATGAGAGTAATAGATAGGCTAACTGAGATCTGGCTGATACTATGTAATGCGAGTAATCAGGATACTCGGTGATTTTACGTGTCAAATCAATGAAGTACTTACCTTTCATAAGTGCTCGTGTGTTTTTTTTTATCGTTGGAGAAACGCTACCTCCACGTTCAGCGTCAGCGTGTGACTTCTTTTGTCACCCACTGCTCTTGAAAAGTATATGCCCAAATAATATGGGAGTTCAAAATCACCATACACACCATTGTTAAATCCAGAATCTCGGGAAGTTATTCATACTTTTAATTTTGATCATTTGCCCAATTTTTTCGCATTTTCAACCACCGTGTAGCTGTTCAAGAGACGGCATGTTCTCGCTCTTTCAGATACTGGTGGCTGCCGCGCCGGTATTTGTTATGGTGCGGGGATCGGGGTGTAGGGGACGGGGGGCGGCAGAAGAGGTGGCTCGCTCGGCCGCGGTGGGACGGGAGGGGGCGGCGGACGGCGGCGTACAGCGATGCGGCGGTGCCGCCTCTTTCACGCCGCTTCTCGTCTACAGTGTGCCAGTGCGAAGAATCGAGGAGATTGAATTCCTTACTAATGACCTTTTGATTGAGGTTCACTCTCTTACTTTCAAATACGCTCGTACACTTTTTGTGTATGTTGAAGAAAAGAAAGAACTTAAACCTGACTTTTTTCTTCTTCTGGCAGGCGACGAAATACTACGATCCATGATTTCAGTGCTAAATATAGAATTACATTCTTCAAAAAAATAAATTCTAAGAAAACTATTTCGTTTCAAAACTTATTTTTGAGACTGATAAACCACTTCAGTGTTTGTTAAATCCTCTTTTGTTTCCGTATTCCTTTGTGAATACATAATTCACCGCGCATGCACCCTCTCAAACAAGTTTCTCACTGGGAGGGCTCTCGGTTTTCCTACTGGACAAAAGATTAATATTCATCACGGGAATAATTCTACATGAATGATGTTGAAAGCTATTTATTTTCCTTAGAATACACTGTGATTTAACTGATAATTAGTGTGAAACCCATCCACTCTAACGGAGTAGGATTATGATAAACTAGCTAAGCACCCACCGCAACTCGCGTGAATTTTGTAATTGTGCACAAATATTATTTCTCAAATCGTCATTGATATCTAGGAAAATGTTATTTATTGTCGGTGATGGTGTGGTAGTGTTGGTGTGTGATGTGTGTAAATTAGTATCATAATACCTTCTCTTCACTGATTTGGTAAAGAATACTTTACCGGATGACTTTTACAAAAACTTTCTCAAAACGTACTTAGCAGGACTGAAACGAAACTCAAACTCTCGTATGTAACTTGAGAGATTGGAGAAAGAAACAATTTCTACTTTATTATAAGTATGAATTAAAAGTTGTACAATTCATTCAGTTCAATTTTTTTACTGTTATATGACTTTTATGATGCAAAATATACTAATTTAATGACTTTTTTGTACGAATATGGAAATAGTGTTGGTATATAATCGTAAGACTACATTATATTATACTTTTATTGCTAAAAGAAAATTCAATACAAATACTACACATCTCCTATAAATAATTAACACGAATTTGGAAATAACGTCAATAATTCAGTTCTTGTTCTGTGATTACATTGATCTGACTGTAGTTAATACTGTATTACATTTATATTTCATTCCTTCGATTCCGATTTCTACATCCATTCTTTGAAATAAAATTTACCATAAAATATTGTTAAATATGTTTTACCGCTTTTGTATTCTCGTACGTTAGAATTGATGTTAAAACGGTTACTAGTACCCACTGAGATCATTTTGCTTGAATACGTGTTGTGAGCGCAATTTATTACTAAATATGCACAATCAAATACAAGCTAAACGCTCTGTCATTATAAGATCTAGGAAAATAGTTTTAAAAAGAAAGTAAATTTGCAAATCTGGGAGTGAACGTAACATGAGATAGTAAGTGCAATTTTCAGTTGTTGTTTTTACTTAAACGTGGTATGTTTTATATTTTCTGGTAATGAAATCAGTACTTCCTTCGAGGAAGTGCAGCAGCTGCATTGTCTCTTGAGAGAGCTAAAATTAGATGGTTCGTATGGATAGGAAATGCAGTGTGCTGTTTGGAGCTCCTTAGTTTATGTCTTTTCTTGAACCTTCTCTGAAAGGTTCGGAATAAGAAGAAAGGGATCCTTCACTCAACTTCGCCGCCGTACGCGATGCATTCACCAGAGAATAGCAATAACCCCTCGCTGGAATTTAACTTACGACCCCCTTCCGTTGTGGTGTATTAGCGACGTGGCCGGTTCTACTCCGATTAGTCATCGGAAGTACGCCTTACGAAGGGTTTTTATTAACATGCCACATTTAATATCAGGAAAATATAAGATTTTTACGGCCAATATGTTTAACCACATTTTATAACCCTTTTATTTTCATCAAATTGCAACTTGTGACGTTTGAAAAATTTATGTTCCGAGAATGTAAATAGAAAAATTGTGGACACACCCGCTCTAAAGATACCCGCAAATTCAGTAATTGGGTTACCTTTCTTTAAATTGTGTGTTATGTAGAGGTAAATTTTCGTAGATTAACTGTTACTACGGTGAAGGAAATATAAATATGGTGTTGCACGTCTGGTGAAATAACTCTTATATTTCTTTAGAAGGGCCACACGTTGAAGACCACGGTACTCTGTAAACCTTTTCCTTGTCCAACGCTGCGGACTACCAGCTATATCACCACAGCTTGACCCTCCGCCGCGTAGGTAGAGAAGTTAAATCATGCATAAGTTGAATCGTGCGTGAGTTGAAATGTGCGCAACTCAATTGGTCGAGTCACATGCAATTCCTAAGATGTGAAGAGTACTGACTAATTTTTATTTTCATTCTCATTGATTTTTTCTTTTTAATATTGCAAAAGAAATTTTACTTTTGCAAGAGCTTATGAATTCAGAAATATTCTAGACAATGGCATACAATTCATAAAGTAGTCTTTGGCCCTTTGTTCCGTTATATGAAACAGTTGGAGTTAACGAATACGATTGACAAGAGATCACTTGATTTTCCACTGCCCTCAGAAGCAATGGTTGACGGCAGGGCAGAGAGCTGCTGAGCTGTCGACCCCGACGTTTGGCGGCCGCGCCGACTGCGTGTCCCTAGTGGTGGCTGCGTCCGCGGGTGGAGAGGAGGGGTCTATTACAGCGCGTTCCCCTCCGCAGCCGGTGCCTCTTGCTTCGTGTTGCTTCTTTTGCTCCTTTGTCGGACGCCGGTTGCCGCCGCCGCCTCAGCGCGGCGCGGCGCGGTCGGGTCGGTCGCTCGCCCGCTCGGGCGGGTGGGCGGTTGTCTAGCTTCCCTTCCACACCATGTCTCCTTCCCCGTTGCCTCTCCACTCCATCATCTCAGCGTCTTTCTTCCCTTTTCTCCGATTCGCTTATTTTGTCTTATTTTTTGCTCCTTTCACTCTTATGTTCGTACACGTCTTCGTATTTCTCTTCCTTTATGCTATTATCATTTTCATCTGTTTGATTACTTATTTCTTTCTCCTTTTTTATCCATTCTGTAAGCCTCATTATCCCTTCACTTCCTCTCGTTTACCACAAAGAATTGCAAGTTTGTTCAGATTATTCCATTACTAATCAATTTGTTGAATACTTAATTCCATAGCCATGAGTACGTATACTGAAAACTCTAAACTTTTCTTTAACTTAACACATATTCTGAAAATTCATAACAATAATTATATATGAAAGTAAATGAAAATACACAGATGGTTGACAAAACTGGTTTTGAGACGGGGGCTCATGTTTTAAGCCTGTAATGTAATAGTATTCAATATTACACAAATTAAAGAATACTTATAACCACGTGGTGTATAATAAACTGATTAAAAAATAACTTCATTAATACGTTGTACATTCTTGCCACAACGGTTAATCAATGGTTACAATAGAAAAGAGTTATTACAAATCCCGTCGATGAAATCACCATAAGCATCATTTTACTCGTTACGATACATATCTCGCCTCATGAGGCTTATATGCGACATTAGCTCGTGTTCGTGCCTTGGACCTTGGGTTGTTCCGTCACGGCAGATCCTTGCGTGCTCGTACTGTGTGGGAGGATGCGCACGCATTCTTTTTCTTCTTTCAAGTTTCTTCTCTGTCGAAGACCTCTTGTTTTAACATTTGCCTTGAAATCGGAAGTTTCTCTCATGAAATGAAAGCACTTGAAATTTCTTTTCAACATTCATAATTTGCGTTTTCAGTATTCTTCATTTTCCCTTTTGTTTTAATGAACTCGTTAACCAGTCTTCCAAATCTCCAAAATGCTGTGTTGTGTCATATTCGTACATTAGTGAATGCTTGTGATCAGTTTTGTTAATTTCTATAGTGTTAATATCTAAATCCACAAATTACACGAAATTCCAATATTACTCAATGCGATTTTTAGGAACAATAGAATTTTAAACAGCTCTCCACATCACTCAATTTCTTGTAAAGCACTCTGGATTGTTTTACAATTTTTATATTGGAAAAAATAATTCATCCTGGTTGAACACTGATTAATTTTTAATTAATGTGTGTTATCTCCGTAGCTTTTTCAGTAACTTACCGGTATATATCAAGAAATAGGGTGATATTAATTCTTTTAAGTCACAATAACGAATGTGACTTAAATTGTGTGAAGTACACAAAGAAGTGTAACATGCGTCGTAAAAGTACAACAACAGTAGATAAGTATTTTTTATAGGTTTATTGCATTTTTTTGCTTCATGTTTGCTCAAAGTTTGTTTAGTCGATGTATAAAGAAAGATCCGAAGAAAATTTCTTAAGAAATTTTATTACTATCAAATCACGAGGAGGATGCCTAGGATCCAACAAGTCTTTTCCATTAAACTTTCCTAATAATATATAGAAAATATAATTCAGAAATAACAAATCGTGATTGACAATCCGCATTCCAATTTGTGGAAATTCTGTACCTACTCCTACTTTCCCCGTATGCACATACTACGCAAATTAATTACTGGCAATAATCCAATACCTCAGTTTTATAATAATTGTTTTTACTGTTGTAATCTAAATGTGAATTATAATTTACAAAAAGTCAAACCTCGTTGCAGATTAATAAAACCAATTCTTTCTTCGGATGTGAACGGCAATTTTCAGAAGTGGAGAAAGTCAATAAGAGGAAACTTCTCATTCAACGCATTACGAGTAACCACTTCGACCTCGAGTTCATTGTAGAACCGGTCATAACCGTACGGCGCCGCTTTGAACACCGAGCCGTAACACCAAACATGCGCGAGTTAACATCTGGGAATGATATCAGTCACAAATTATGACTAGCAGCAGTGCATGTCCATTACGACACGATAAAGAATCAGACGAGGAAGAGAATGAATGATTGTACATGCTCTTTGACGTTGTACGAAAATCTCGTAACCATTGCTATTGAGACATGTCCAGTAAATCAATTTTTGTCCTCCACGTGGTCGTACGCAGATTGTAACAGCTTTATTAACAATACATTTATTATTAAATTATCGTTACTCATCCGTTATTGAAATAATAATGTATTGTTTAAATGTTTTATGAATAAATATATTATGAAAATACGACAATACATCATCCAAACGACCCTATGTGTCTCCTCACCAATAATATTTTTATTTTCACACATCAGAAAGAAAGTGTGACTGGGTATTATTTATAATTATTAAAACTTCTCCACCGACTAACCACTCTTGAATGAAGAATGTTGGCATTTTCATCAAAATCCTCGAGGTATTTGGTATCTGTCACCTCCACAACTATCTTATAAATGTATAAAAAATTATTTTGTTGTTGTCTGTCCATCAGTATGTAAGGTCTATCTGTGACTAGAATTCCTGAATTATACGTCCTTTGTCATCGTGTTTTTTTTTAATTTTAAAATATGAAAATGCGTTTACATTACTATCTTGATACAATTATTACAGGATCTTTTAAAATTTCGCTGAACAGTGGAGACTCAAGAGCAAGAACGCAATCCACATTAGTCTTACTCTAAAGGGGTGATGATTTTATACCCAACCCACAAAAAAAAGTGCACATCAAAGAATATTTAAGATCGGGACATTCCTTTAATATACATTATAATGATCATTAAAAAATCATAATTTTGAAACCATCGAAAAAGTTTTGGAAATCCCGGTTTGATTCTTGACATTCATGTTAGGGGTCCTCTGGTGACATTCTGTTTAAAGCTCAAAACATTGCATGGTCACGAATTATTTTTCATTTTATTTGCTGCTCATCATTCGCTTCTATAGTTTACATCTTTTTGTAAGATAACTATGTTATCCATCCCTTCAATTTTCTCTATATAATGGAATCTGCGAATAAACTCTATTTGCCAAATAAATGTCATTATTTGTCACCGAGTGTAATTACGTATTCCTGGGGAATACCGGAACTTACTTTATCCTCCCTCGCATAATTGTACTCTATTTTTGCCCTTTGAGAAAGAGCAAAGCCTCGCATTTTTGCCTCAGAAGTAAAACCTTTATCAACAACAAAACGCAAGTATTTCTTCCCTAAGCAGAAAGCTATTTAAAATCGTGTGGCACTAAATCGGAGGCTTGAGCTAAAAACCTGTTATTACTGCATCTACTCTTTCTCCGTTATATACGGAATCGGCTATTTTCTTAAAAAGAAATGATTTGATTCTCGCATGATGAGCCAGATTAAAAACAGTGTACCTCTTCATCGCCCTAATGGTTTCATTTCCTAATTGAATGTTCATCTGTTCGCATGTTTCCGGGTTTAAGCACAGTAGACGTTAATAATCAAACATTTAGTTTCCTTATTTCAATATCAGGACTAAAATTTGTTTTCTTTGACGAGCTGTTATTCATCGGTACTTGAAATAACCTGACAAATCAATGGTTCTCTTAATTTGAGAATTTCCACAGGTATCTCGTCGGGACCCGTTCACTTTCTATCATTCGTTTGCATTTATCGTTTTCTAATCCTTTTCGCCTGAATGCTGAATGTATTACATTCTAAAATATTTTTTCCTAAATCGAAAAAATTGAATCCATCTCATCGTGGAAAAAAGGAACAAAATTATCATTTCAAAAAAAATTGTGTTTGATGTATAAGAAATGTGATAATTTACGCTGTATGAATATTCGTTTTAAAAATATTAATTTGTTCGTGATTTTCCTTTCTTATACGTCGGTTTTCCCAATTTTCCTCTTTATTCGTTGAATCTCCGCGGCGTGGTAGTCTCATAATCACCCACCAGTTTTTATTTTCTTGGTGTCCTCATCAGGAATATTATTTTAAATCATCACCACTTAATCCTCTTACTACGTCACATTTCTTCGTCGTAAATCGAAATTAGCATTCTTATGAGCTCCTGACTTGATCACCTGTATTTTGAATACTCATTCAATGAGTGATGTGAGACCGCTTCTTAGAAGCATCATTCGTAAACTATAGTAGAATTCAAATTATCTGAAATCTAATCATCTGGATCGCCGATCTTCCGGATTCATGAGAGAGAAAAAAGTATATTTTTAAATAGTGTTCATAAAACTATTGTCATTTTCTTTCTGTACTGAAATAAGTGTAACCACTACAGATCTATAAAACCTTACATTTAAGTTGTTTTTAGCTTTATATTTTGAGTTAGATTTTGTTTATTCCTCAAAACAATTTCTTAGTTATTTTGCCTTAAACAGACTTTTTGGGGGGAAGAAATTCTATTATCTGAATATTTTGTTTTCTGAATCGGGTCTTATCCCAATGATCTGGATAAATGGAGTTCTACCGAAGTTAGAAGATTTTTGACTTTCTTTATTTAAAATTGAGCGCTTGCCGTGCAAGCAAATCACCTATGTCCCGATATTTGAACAAGAAATTGGTAAGTTTATACATGTTTGGTAGAGCACTAAAAATGTATGTAATGAAGGCCGTATATGAAGTGTAGATAGAGTGAAATTACACCATTCAATTCTTGTAGTTGCTTGTAGTCGAGCGATGTCTTCTAAATCCACCTCCAAGTGTTTGGTGCCAATCCCCGAGTTGAGAGGTTTTGTCGTGAAAGGAACTGCCTGAAAGACGCAGCAACGAAGCTGCGGGTTTGGGGAGTGGTGCAGGTAATAAATACACCCAGGAAGGAATCCGGCCCGGCTGCCTCCGTGTTGGCCGCCCGCCTTCGAGAGCACGGTCACTGCCGTCGCCACAACCGCAGCACAATCGCTTTCTCCACCTCCGTCACCACTGCTTCTACTACATTTCTAAACAGGCAACCGCCGCGCTCGTCCTCACCCACGTCACAATTGCGCCCACGGAACCCTTTGAGTCGCAGCAAAAACAGTTCTCACAACCCCGTTATCAATCGTGAGATTGGCTATTAATCTATGATTTTTTTTCTTAGTTTTAGTTGTAGAGTATTTCCCTTTCTCTCTGCCTTCATTCTGTTCTTACCCTTAATTATCGCTCTACTTCTATCATGTACCATCGCAGTTCTTCACTTCCATCACTAAGGAAATTGTGACGTAAAAGTTGCGGTTAGATTTCAGATAGAGAACGAAACCTACCATAACTGTTGTATAACTCGAATCATATGAGAGTTGGAAGAAAACAGTTATTGGATTTCATCTCGCTATTTTCAATCGGACAATGACAATAATGGAAGAAAGGAGAGATGAAAAAAAAGGGAACCATTGTGCATTTAAATTCTGAAATTTAGATGTACATTTCACGTTTGGATACATTGCATGGTATCCAAAACAGAACAAATACCTCAAAATTCACATCATCCGCCGAATATTCGATCACAGAACCCTAGCTGTCACGTTCTTCTCAGCTCCTTTCTTCTCCAGCAACCTCTGGCGAGAAGAACGTGCGGAAGAAAGACGAAGGCGGGTGAGCGTCGTCGGAATGGAGCTAATGGCGGCGTAATGATAGACCCTGCGGGGCCAAGCGACGGCGGTGGTGGAAGACTCGCAGGATTTTGGACGGGCGATGGGGGTGAGTTCATATGGTGGTAGGAAAGATGGATGTGGTAAATCATCAACACCATAACTGAGACTACTGCAAGGGAATAAAATCGCGATTAAAATTGAGAGCATGGACATGGAATTTTATAAAACCATGAATATTTAGGCAATGGCGGAAGGTTATTGGTGTTTTAGCGCTAATAGGGAGGGTTGCAGTGACCGCGTGAAAATTATGGATGATTAAAATTAAACGTGGATCGCAAGGGTTGGGGTGAATAGCACATATGCAGGTAAATGATGCAGGTGAAGATGAGGGAGATGTTGTTGAAAATGGCAGCGGTGGTTGTGCAGAAGTTGAGGGCAGGTGGTAGTGTTGTCGCTCATCACCAAGTCATCCCGGGTTCGTTTCCCGATGGGACCAGAAAATTTGTAGCTTTTCACATTAATGTCCCAGTTCATACAGCTGTGACTACTGAAAAGCAAACCTTCCTTCCTCTATCCAGCTCCTCCTAGTATCAATAACTAACTACTAACCACTTCTCCTAACCCCTCAACGTGGGCCAAGTTGTGGGTAAACCCAACTAACTGGCCTACCTACTAACAATGACCTACCACCCAACTTCTATCTCCTATCGCTCCATGTAGATATGCTTCAATAGCACGCTACATTTCCCATTTACAAATACAACAAAGAAAGAAAACAAGAAGTTGAGGGCGGCGGCGAGGGCACCGCTTGGGAGCAGGTGGTGGCGGTGGAGATGCAGCTTCGGTGGTGGGAGCGATTCGGAAGGGTGGGAGGGAGGGAACGAGCGAGGCGCGAGGCGTCTTCTAATGGTACCGTAATTACAGCCTTGGCGCAGCGCCTCACGCGCATGGCCGCACAGCGACGCGGAGGCGATGGTGGTGGCGGGGGCGGTCAGATGATGGTGATGCAGGAGGCGATGGCGGCGGTAGAGCGCTGGCCGCAACCGAACCGAAGGCCGCTCTTCGCTGCTGTCAAATTTTCTATCCGGGATATTTATATGCTGCGTTACTTAATCATTGTATATATTCATTAATATATTTCACTTCTTGTCGGGCTTCGAAACTTACGTTTCCAGTTTCACAGGTTCATTAAGGCTACTCTTATTGAGTAATTATTATTTAAAAATGCGCGCTTTGAGAATGTTCTCCTTAAATCGACCAAGATATCTTAGATATAACGAAGAGTTGGGAACTTTACAGATTTGTGTGTTTAATTATCTTATAAGTATCTTCTCTCTTTCAGCTCTTTGGAGTTAAACCGGAACTTATTATTTTTGAAGTTTAATAATGCAATCGTTAACCAAATACAATCGCCTTATTTCGTTAAATACAGTACGTAAATATCGTATTCAGATTTCACAGGAAATATCGTGTTCCTGTGACAAAGTAATTTTTTTATTTTAATTTTATATTCTTGTAACTAGACGTTACAAGATAGTCATTAAAGCGATTCTCGTGTATACTATTCTGATTAATGAAATATTGGGTCATATACGCTATTCTACGTTTTCTTATTATTATTCATGTTGTTGAGTGATGCATTATAAAATAATAAAAAATCTGACAAAATCATAGAAAATCATTGGTCTTTAAACTAAGGAAGTTTTCCAATGTAAGTGAAAACCATTCGAGCTTTTTTTGCTACTCCAGTATGATATCTAATAAAAACAAATTAATCATAATGAATCATTCTGTCCAAATATTACGTGTTAATTATGTTTTTTTAATCTACGAGATGTGAAGGTAGAAATCGACTTGGTTGGGTTTCATTCGCATATACGTCGTACAATTTTCGTGCTTGTGAACCACCCGGTCCCCTTTTCGTATTCTTTTCACGGGATCTCGGTGTATCCCTCCTGTCATGGATTTAAAAGAAATTTTTGCGACGCCAATGACAAACCTGGATACATTTTCTCTCTGTTGAATATAAGTACTAAAACATTGTGTAAAAGTATCATACGTATTGCACAACTGCTATATTTATTCTCTGATAGTGAAAGACTTCACCCGCAGTCCTCGAGAAAGATTTTTTATGCGAGATACCTCCCCCTTATTTTTGAGATTTTTTTAGATGCTTCTTAAATAAGTAAATTCGATAATCATGACAGAAAGTTATCTGCATACACGCCTATTAAAAATAGTAAAGATTTATGCATTTATATTCCCATTGCTCCTGACCCTTACAAATACTTTATTTCATTAGTAAATATCTATTTTACCATTTTGCTTCTGGAGGTCTTGACTTATCAATATTAGAATAAATTATTTGTTATTATATCTTTATTTATGAATACAGTTCTGTTAGGAAGGAATGACGGTGCCAGTCGCCTTTCTACTCCGCCTATGACAAAAAACTTTTATTAAAAAACAAAGAAGTCAAGATTTGTATGGGCAGCTTTATTTAAGAGAGAAATTCTGTACGTAAGAAAAAAAATAACATGAACAAAACTGTAGTTTCCACGTGTGATGCAAAATATTACCTTATATATATATATATATATATATATATATATATATATATATATATATATATATATATATATATATATATATATATATATATAATAAAAGTGTTTTTTAGAGAGAGAAAAATCCCATGTAGAAAAATAATATACTAATGCCAGGCAAGGATTAGTATATTATTGCTAATGCTAGACAAACATNTCCTTCATATAGCCTGCATTTCTATTACATTCAAAGAAATGTACATCTAGGGGAATGAGTTTTTTTTGTATGTATTTCTATTGCTTATTTCATGTTTATGTACCACAAACGTAAATACAACAAAAATATTGTCATTAAATATCTCCTTAATTCAGTTTCCACAACCCAAACATTTTATCGGTGTTATAAGTACTCGTGGTATCGGTTTAATGAACTTTTATTGATTGTCTACTTTTCTAAAACACATTAAGTTTCATGATTTTACATCCTAATTGAAACGTCTGTACGATTGTGTACAAGAATTAATGCATCAGCATGTTAAATTATGTTTTATAATTTATTCCCCAAATGAGAGAAATGCTGAAATACTCCTAAAAATTATGTTATCGTTAAGTTTTTCTTCTCTAAACGAGTGAAATCGGAAAACGAATTGATAGTAGCGGAGTGTAGCGGTTTGAAGATATATAAGGACGAACGTCGTTCTTTATTCGTGACCGACTGTACCTCTAGACTCCCGCGCTCTCGCGGAGCAGTAGAGAACTACATAGGGATTAATCAGAAACGCCCCGGAACGACTCTGACCGCAGGTTCCACTACCTCCGCTGCCAGGAACACTACATTGTAACTGCCACCTCTCCCACCGCTGGACCACGCTCGTAATTGGTCCCAATCGTAACACTTAAACCTCCATCGCCACTTGTTCAAAGCTGTTTCCTGCGCTAATTCGATCCGCTATCATCATTAACTGAAACAATTAAACATCATTGTAATATTAATTAAACTTATATACATTATAATATTACACATCGTTTAACCTACCCAATGCTGTTCACGTGAAAATAAAATAATATCCTTACACTTATCACAATCCTTACAATCATAATTAGAACTAATTCTAGCCGGCATCCATTGTTCAAAATATTTGCAATGCACAATAGTGTGTGTAGTTTATGTATGGTATGATAATGTTAATACCTTTGAACGCATCGGTCAATCGTTTTCATTATGCTTTACTTATTGTTCATAATTAAGTTTTTAATTTATAGTATTTCCTCCCTTATTTCTACCTTGTTTCCTACTTTTTTTGAATATAGGCGGTTTCGCTCTCTTAGTTTGGGTTATTTCTTAAAATGGTTAAATATTCACATTGATTGCTTGTTTTTTCTTAAAAAATCAATAAAAATTAACAAAGAACATTCAAAAAGGAAGTAGCATGAGATAATCTCTGGATTTCAAGATACATGCGGTGGGGTTGAGCAGAGGCTTCAGAAGTATGCAATCTCTTTGTCAAATATTAGGGTTCGAATCCTGTATGAAGCTTTCATAACTTCGAATGGGATTCAATATTTCATTTCCATAACTTCATTTGTAATGCTGGTGATTGTAAGAACATGTGACCATGTTTTCTTTTATAGCATGAATTTATTCATATTTATTATCTCAAGTTATCTCCAGAGAATGTGAAGGGAATAAAAATGTGGAAATAGGGGTAATGAAATAGTATCATAATTAATATTGTAATCCGATATATTATCTATGCTCCGTGCGTGAAATATTAAAAATTGGTCGAACTGAGCAAATTTACTAACCATGAGTAAAATACTGAAAACTAGATGTGTTTAGTAAGGCAAGTCCTCTTTGTAAACTGTGATATTCATTAGTGCACCGTTGCCATGCCCGAAAAATAGTCAATAGCTGATTCTGTAAAGCGTGTTGTTGTAAACTTTAAACGTGTTATTAATTTTATAATTTACCCCTCTTTACTCTTTACACATAAACCAAATGCATTAATTTATATACCAGGAGTGGTCTATTTTGAGTGAAGACACCGAAATATTTTTTTTTAAAATCTCGGTGGCTTGGACTTATTCGGATATTAAAATGGATTTAGTATTGTACGAAATTGCAAAATTCACGCGAGAATCGAAGGGGATATTCAGCTTTTTATTTATAAAATGCTTATATTTAATTGGTTACATTTTTCTGTAAAATTAAAGTGTCTATTGTATAATATCTTATGTATATTAAAAAATCATCAGTTATTTCGATTTATACAGTAGGCTTTTAAATGTTTCATAGTTGAAAACAAAAATGTTTGTTGGGTACGTGCTAATTTTAAACTGTGTTTTGTGCGTAATCTGTTTTTATATAAACTAAATGTTTGATGACACATTTCTTTGTTGTAAGTTAAAACAGTTTATCCAGAGCATGACGAGTTGTTAATTTGGTAGTTCCTGGTTTCACTTGATGTTGTTCCAATATAATACATGATGAATACAGCCAAAACTGATGAGATATCTTCGAAAATACCGGTAAATCTTCACAGAAGTACCGGTACTGCGCGGGGAAGCGCCGCTACAGCCATTTGGTACAGCTCGGTTCACTGCTTCTATAAGCGCAATTTCCAGGTTTCCCCAAAAGGTAGCACCACCAACACATTTTGTTGATGTTAGTTTGCGCGATGTCCATTAAATTCCAGAAATATTACAAATATAAATCGCAAAGAGTCGCGGTTATTAAATATGGAATACCAACGCATTATAATCTGATAACAGAATTAAATTTAAGATTTATTGTTTCTATTCGAAATAATCATTTTAGAGGCGTGTCTTATGGGAAAATTTAGTAAATTAATTTTGAAACATTTTTGCCACTAATAATTGCAATTTTTATGGAAAGTCAAGAAGTTTCCGCTCTCTTTTCGGAAATTTCCTGTTTGTGGTAGTCATTTCCTTCATGATTTTTACACATTATCTCATTATTGTAACTTTTTCCTCATTATTGTAAAACAACTTTTCCCCAAAAGAAATTTTTTTAGCAGTTTTTCTTCTTCTGTTAATACGTTAAATTTCTTACATCCTATGAGAACAGGTATTTAAACCATATTTCTTGTCAGCTGCATATTGATATAACATATGATCTTTCCGTAATTTCTACTGTTTCTTGGAAATTTTCTTACTCTTGTTGACTTATTTTTGTGAAACTGACTCATTGAGCTCTAGTGATATGATTCTTTAATGTGATAATTAGGTTTCTTCCGAAAATCATTTTAACCTTTTAACAAAAATTTGAATGTTTGTTGGCAATAAATCGTTATATTATTTATTATTTAAAATATCATCTATATCTTACTGTTTTTGTTGTCCTTACTTCTTAACATAGTGTTTTCATTGATTTTTCCTGTGGAAGGATAAAAAGAGGGTTTTACCAAAAGCAAAACAAAGGTCTCCAAAGCAAGAAAAAGCTAGAAACTGCATGCAAAAGAGGAAAATAGGAGCATAGAAACAAATTATCACTTGTCAAATCCCTAAGGGTTGGAAGGTGGAGATTTATGTAATTGTTGTTTTGATATGAAGATCAAGATAAGTGACGATGTCCCACAGCAGCTCTGTTACAAGAAAGGGCAGGGAGAACTCACTGCGCCGCACTGCGCCGGTGTTGGTGGTGCCATCTCTCGGGGGCCTGGAAGTTCTACTCAGATGAGCGGAAAACGAGATGCACTGCAAAGTACAGAATAAGATTATTCTCTGTGGATGCATCAGTGCTGCAGCGGCGTTCGCCCGCACTACTCGATTTAGATGAATCAGATTTTAGTTTGCTATTTCGAATTGTAAATAGGCTTTCTAAGATATAATATGTTTATTCCATTTAATCGATAAAAAAATTGAAGTAAATAACTTCAACCAATGTATATTTTGTACAATACGAGATATCTGATGTATATAACTATATTGTGATTACAAAGGAGTTGCTTTGTTTTTACACTCAATCTGCGCGTCAGGCGGATAGCTTAGCTCTGATGTCACCCGATGTCATCATAATGCAAGGATAAACCCCAGTGCGAGCGGACATACATTGTTTCTTCTATCTAACCCCTGTCTAACGATAGACCCCAAAACGCAAAACGTAAAAAAAAATATACGAAAACAATACAAATTATTTAATAAAAAATACAGATTTTAGACCAATAAACGTCGAATAAGTATTCATAAAAAATATGTTCTTAAACATTCGTTCGCAGTACAAGCTATTAATTATCATCACTTATCTTCGTACCAGAACTAGGTCACGAAATTACTTAACGAGGTCTTGGAATACTGTAACGATATTTTGAAATTCTACAACCAAGACCTGGAAACGAACCATGAGAAAAAATATTGGTTTTCGGAAGTCGTTGTAACTTCGGAATTTTGGCAATCGATTCACAAGAACTATATTTTGGCGCCCAAGTATTCTCGAACGTAAAAAACAATTCCCCTCTCTCTGGTTTTATTGACTGATGAGAGGTCGTTTTTCGGTCAAGGAGCGAATTCAACAGTTCTTTGAACCGAAGTATCATTCATTTCCTTTCATCAACAATATTTAAACGTTTCCGGAGATAATAGGAAGGGAATAGTCTTACCTCGCACTGAGTGGCGGTTCTAGACCGTAATCAAGGGAGGGCGGCGAGCTAACAAGGGAGCATTTTTGTTTAAAAATTATTGTTTTACAACACAAATTTCATATATATTACCTTTAAATAAAATACATCAAATACACAATTAACAATCTGGTAGTATAGCAATTATTTATTAAATGTATTAATATGTTTTTATTAATATGGTATTATTAATAACAATTATATTATTAATTACAATAACAATTATAATGAATTACAATTATTAATCTGGTAACATTTTTACAGAGTATACCATTTATCAACTTCAATTTTGTCTGTTAAGAGTTCAGGTCCAATGGGGGGGGGGGNCCCACCCCCTAACCCGTAGATCCACCAATGCTCGCTCTGGGCGAAGTCCTTTTGTCGCACTGATAATGCGTTATTTTCGTTTATCGGTACCGCCATTTCGTTTGTCGGTTTTTCTATGACTAAACTCCCACTGGCGAAAAATGGCAACCCACTAAGGCTCTTTATTTGCATGTTTGTCTCCTTCTCCTTCTTCTTCTTCTTCTTCTTCTTCTTCTTCTCCTCCTCCTCCTCCTTCTTCTTCCACTTCTTCTTCTTCTACTTCTTCTTCTACTTCTTCTTCTTCATCTTCTTCTTCTTCATCATCTTCTTCTATTTCTTCTTCTACTTCTACTTCTTCTTCTACTACTACTTCTTCTTCTACTTCTGCTTCTTCTTCTTCTTCTTCTTCTTCAGATATCCGATCACTCACGTGAACAAACTATTTGCCTCTACTTCTAATTGAAAGCTAAAGTAAATGCACAGAATTTGTGGTTTATGTAACAGAAATTGTTACAATATGGAATTTTGTTAACAATGAAAGTTAAGATAGATTAAGTAAAAATGAAAGTTAAGATAAAATAAAAACTAGAAGATGAAACCAATGCAAGTGGAAAGATCAAATAAAGGCAGATGTGGATGGTAAAGAAAAACGAATATAAGATAAAAAATCTGGAGTGTGCCGCACACAACTTTCCAATTATTACTCATAAGAAGGAGATCTAAGAACTAAGCAACATACATTGGAAAAATATTAAAAAACACAATGGAACTGATAAAATATTATAATTCAAACATGAGGATGTAATTAAAAGTCAATCGGTTAAAAAATATTTTTCTCACAAACGTACCTCCTATCTAGTTACTACCTAAAACACTCCTTACCATCATATTTGTTCATTGAAGTACCGATTTCATGAATTATCTTCCCCTTTAAACTCTTTGCAAATGCCTTATGGGCTGATCTAAAACACGCGTCCACGAGATAACTCATATTTGCGTAAAACAATTTCGTTGTATCTCGAAAAAGGTGCGAAGTATGAAAATGAAGTTTAGTAATCTGTACGCAGGAAATGGGGGAGGCTAAATGGTGAAGGTATTAGTTGTAGTTAGATATTTGTTTTCTTTTGTATATATTTGATATTTTGTATGAGGTGTGTGAATGTTATTAAGCAAGTAAAGAAGTATGTTTGTAAGTGTATGAATGTTTTTAAAGGGACTCCCCGCAATATGTGTTTCACATGGGTGCGGGGAGTCCCAATGAAATTGTATATAATGTATGATTGGGACCTCGTAGTTTGTAAATTAAATGAAAAAAAAAAATTACGCAGAATTAACTGAACAATCAAAATGTTCATTATATTCATATTTTCAAAAGTTTGAATTTTAAGAAACCGGAAGTAGAAGGCAGTGTGTCAATGAAGTCGGCATGAGTTGTCCAGAAATAGGCTTCTATTCCCAATACATTCAAAGTCAAATCTCACGTTTGGCTTCGATGCATTAATTTTTTGGTGAGTTATTGGGGGAAAAAAAAATTCTTAACATATATACATACGTACATACATATACATACTGCATTGGACATCATCGCCAAAATTTGAAAATACGCTCACTCTCCTGGAGCCAATTCGCAAATATGTGAAGAGATCTCGAATTTTTTCGACCGATTTTGATCGACAGAGGATGAAACTGAATGAAGCAGAATATTTTTAAGGAGAAAACCCCGGTAATGACTTTGTTGTTAAAGTACAGGGGCATGTCGAACTAATGTACTTGACAACCCATACAATGTGTAATACGAAAGAATGTCTGTCTGTCTGTCTGCTACGTAATCATGACTAATCCACAGAACTGATCGTAGGAGTAACATAGAAATAGAATTTAAAAATGTGTTATAAGAGAGGTGAAGATGGTATTTAACGATATATGTCGATAAAATCGAAAAAAAAGTTATATTGGTTTACGCTTACTAAACGATTAAAGATAGGTGACAACTATGAATGGCAATATTGTTTTCATCAAAGAGTTCTACAAATAAGTCCGCAACAGCAAATGGCTAACTACAAAAATTAACCTAAATTATCGATAAAACATTATTAAAAATAGGAGACTTAAAATACTTTAATTTTAGAGAGTGATCTAGAAGAAAAAATCAATTATCATCAAATTTAATGGATTATTTGTTTTGTACATTTAACAAAGATAAAAAGTCTTTAAGTCGTAAAATTTCGACGAATAACTTAGATTTTACAAGAATTTTAATAAATTGGTGCAGCCGCGACATGCTTCGGAAACGAAAATTCGACCGGTGTGACTCCCGCGAGATGGTGTTTGTATTAAATTTGTATTATTATGAATTTGAAAAATTAGGATGCTGTACATGCATATGTTATAAAAACCAGTAAGTAAAAGCATTTTGCTCTTACATTGTAGGTAGATCTTATCTTTTCCTAAGTAAAAGAAGATTAGTCAAAGAAAAATCCCAGGCAACGCCAGGTAATAAGCTAGTAAATAAATAATGTAATTTCTAATGTAATAACTAAAGGATGTAATTTCCTGTAGGACATTATTGACGTAGATTTCATTTTCAATTGTCTTGATATTATGATCATAAATGAAAGTACATTATTCATATCCGTATTATATTGATGTTTGGCTCACCGATTCTCATCTGAAAACCTTGCTATTTAAATACTTTAACCTATGTTGATTAAAGTATCAGTAAGTATTATAAATATATTATTAACGTTACGTGTTATTGACGTATTGATAAAATAGTTTTGTGTACGTGTATTTTATTCATTGCGTCGGATTTCGATTCATATGAAACGAAAATGTAGACTCTAATGAATCTGGAATGTTCATTTTAATTGTTCCCTCTATAAAAAATTGAGTCTTGTTCAGACACTTTTGGAACTATCATGTCATTAGGCAAGTGAAATTTGCGGAGTCTACACTCTTTGTGCATACGGAGTGAAATCTCTTAAATGTTGAACCTCTGTGAACAATTTCTTTAAACCTCATTGGTCAATTCACATGTACGCCTCATTTATTGATTATACTGGAGTCCACGAGGCTGCACTTCCCGACAGAATTTACGTAACATTACATACCTTTTGCCACCCAGCGATGCGGTCATCGTGTGACGTCACGTATCGCTGCAGATTGGCAGATCGTTCGCGCTGGCAGCGCGAGTCTACAACCAGGCGAACTACGGTCTGGCCACATGGCTCACTCACCGGCAGTCGGAAACTCATCATCAGTCAGCAACGCATGTTATTCACTTGCCATAACTCATCAGTGAGCAACACATCTGATTCACGCTCACTTGCTCTCAGACATCGCTTCTCACCTGGCGCCAGCGCGCAAACAGCGCACTTCCCCGAAGCGAGCCCCGACATGGGGACATTCTCATCTCATCGTCGGTCGGAGAGTCACCTCACTCTCACTTTCATACGTCAGCTGACCAATCCTGACATCTTCTTCCGACTGAACATGCCACGACTTCTAGGGTCAGTACTCTCATCATTTGGCGCCACGCCGACAGCGTCCCCGAATCGTCCTCGACGAGACACCATGTCTCGTTTTACTGCCCACGAACCGATGTTACGGTCAAGCATTCGCACCGCACTCACCTGGAGCCTATCTGGTGCTTCTGACCGTAATCCATTAGTACAACGTGGAGCCAGCCCTTCGACCTCAACGAAAATCATCACCTCAATATCACTCCAGCTGTTCGATCTACATCGCGACTGAATTCACGTGGCATTCGGAGACTCTCACATCATGCCTGCGCTCCACTTCACCGCAGCGCCATATCTACTTGTAAGTATTGTATTCTGTCATTGAATTCATTACTTGCTTTTCATGTCATTAAATTGTTTGTTGGCAATTTAGGGTCTAAACACCTCATCTACCTTCCTCATTTTCCTTGAATTTGTCAAAACATTATGGTCCTTCGAGCCCCCCAGTGTACAGCCAGTTTTCACGCTAAATTGTCTGTACACTACTAATGAATCAGTTGTTCTCAAACACTCATCATGCAAGATTGTCGAACCGTCACACTCTTTTTATATTTATTTCTATTATATTTATTCTTTTTTATACTATGAGAAGAAAACTTTTTCATTCTATAAATTATTCTATAGTGGGATGTTTTGCAACATAGGCTTCACGATTTTCAAAAGGTTGAACTCACACAAATATAACATAAATATTTCAAATTGAAAGTAAACAGTTTATTAAACTCAAGGTACAGAATACACCGTTTGAAGTGGTGACTAGATAAGTGTGATTCTCACACTACTTGTTTACATATGTAATTCTCATAGTTGTTAAAAAATAAAATTTTTGTTTTAACCATTTATAACTACTTATAAGCAGCCATTATTTCCTCATGAGTGATAAACAAATATAAAATTTCTTAAATCTGTAAATGATATTGTGTTATTGTTGTAGTTAGTGGGGCATTTCAATAAAAACACTAACAAAGTTAACAATCAATTGCACCACCCAGCTTTTTAACTCCTATGTATGTTCCTTTGGATGTGGTAATGTGTACTTCAAATGCATGTAATTCAAAGAATTTGATTAGTTTCGTATTAAATAGTATTTTATTCCTTTGGACGGTGGTTTGAGAATGACTTTTTTCATTAAGTAATTTCTTTTAAATGTTAAATATACGTTGATCTTGACAAATTCAAATTTCTCTCTTGTAATGCGGCAGGTGTTTCTTCTTTCTGGCTAGATTAAAGGTTCTATTACTAAAAGCACAAAAATTGAAATATCCAACGAAAACTAAGTATAGCTGTAAATAAGATAATGTAATCAACAAGTCATTGAAAGTAAAATGATGAGGAGCTTTCTCAATCATCTCGTAATTTTCAAAACGAAAAAATGCATGGGTAACCCTTTCAAGTGTTATAATTGAATGAAGAGTTCTGTACGAATGATATTCGTTATTTTGTGTCATATGAAGTTCCTGTAAATGTTCTAGGAATAGTGTTTACGTAATAAAATAGTGGCGAATGATGAATTGTGTGGTGGAAAAGCATGCCGGATTCAAAGCAAAGGAGAAATTTCTTCAGCTCCAGCCGTGTCCAAAGTCATGGCCACCGTCGCCTCCCCAGCTCTCGAGGGTTTCTCCTCCGTGGCCTTTGTCTTTGATGATCTTGTACACCGTATGCGTGTGGTGGATCTTCTTCACGTGGTACGGCACGTGAATGATCACCTTCTTACTGCAACACATGAAAAGAGCTTTATTCACTCATTTTTATAAAATACTACCACAAAAAATAAAATATGAACATCCACAAGAACCATCCCGGCCCGGGGTTTTCTCCGAACTTCCTTCGGGCAGAGGCAGATTTGTTTATATAGATCACTAGATACGGGTTTGAGGCAAGGTTGAGGTCGGCCTTAATACTTGTGAATATTTCATTTTCAGTGATATTAACTGTTATCATCACAAGCAATCTTTGCAGAGGCATGAATTAATAACTACGTATTTTTTAACGAATTGTGTTATTATAATGTCTTGGTAGTAATATTTATTAAATATGTGGATATTCGTATGAGCGACTAACTATTTTATCATTCTAGGTTTAAAACTCGTGTAAAGATTTTGCCTTTGGGAGCAGAAATATTAAATCCTCTGTTACCTTGGACCCTTGGTTCGTAATTGATGGGGTGGTTCCTCTTACTTCCGGTGAGTAAATTACTTTACTGTCCTCCACGTTTAAAACTTCCTTTTTGACGATAAATTTTTTAACAGCTTATTGTAAACACGGGATCTTGGTAAAAGTCGTGCGATAATAACAGTCGAATATTATTTGTCTGGTTGAGCGACTTTGAGAATAACAATTTGTGTGTTATGGGATAAAAAATCAAAATCAAGTTCGAAATTACTTCATGAAGACTTATTACAATATATCATGTTAAATCGTCTAGGGAGATGAATTCTGACCAAATTTATAAGAATTTATTGTAAAGACACAATTAAAAACTGAGAATGACCATATGGTGGACAATGAACTAATTTCCCCTCTGGCAACATTCAAGAGACTACCGTATAAATTCTGATCAAATAACCCAAAGACAATGACAGGTTTATCTTTTCTGTGCCCCCAGGCAAATTCTGTGATCAAAGGCAATTTCTAAGATTTGAAACGTCTTTATCGCAGATATTGAGTTGTGTTTTTTAAACAACGAAACAAATTATGGAATGAAATAGACAATACGCGAACGAGAATAAACACATAAAATATGTTAGATATACTGCTTATGGCCATGAGGACAGAATTATGGTAGTTAAAAATCTGGGATATTTAAGCTATGATAAAAATATCTCCTAATTAAATCAATAGTGATTACGAAACTGTTTCATGTACGGGACCTGAAACAGGATTACTCACTGGTGGCCGCCGCCGCCGCCGCCTCCACCGGGAGCCGCCGCCGCCAACGCCGACAGAGCCAAAATCGTCACCGCCACCAGCGCCACAAACTATGCCAAAACAAAAAAGACATCACACACAGAAGTTTGCAAAGTTAACATCCATAAGGAATTTTTTCGTTGTCCATCCTGATTAAAAAACTACGTGTGATTCAAATATTTGCTTATTCTATGAGCTTTATTATCATCGTGCTCCTACACGGCACATCTCATTTTAATGCGTTTCAAGAATTTACTATTGAATGAGGAATTGATAATGAATAATTTCTTTTGACTCCTGCAATTTTTTTCTGTCAATATTATTTATTTATTTCATTCTAATAGTTAAATGCAATTTCTTAATCACTCAGTTCGTAATTATACATGTATATTAATCTCCAAATTTTAGTCTACATATTTGTGTATATAAGAGATAGAATCCACTAGTAAACATGTGTGTATGTATTTATGAGAAATGTGCATCCATGAGTGATGTGTATAACTTGCAGTCTTATGTAAATCTGACATTATATTGTGCAGTGACATGCGCCAGTTTAGTGGAAGTATGTTGGTCGATTCGATAATATATTCTTATTTATTTCGATCATTTTTACCCATGTCCCCATTAATCGCCGTTCTTGAGGCCGTTACAAAGCTACGTTAACAAGAAAAGGAATGGATGGAACTTTCTTTTGATAAAATATCAACTTTGGGAGAGATATATGAGGAGCATGAATCGAGTAAAGTAGAGGCTATTCAACGACTCAAGCTTCTTCAGTAGCAACTTCCGTTTATTTTCATTTTATCTAATTATCAAGAATTATTCTGATAAGATGAAAAGGAAAGTTTCTGGCGAGACTTTTCGTTCCGGTTTAAGAAACTCATAATATCGTAGAATCGTACCCACTGGTATGGCAGAGTGGTTCTCGCTCTCACCGGTTTTATTCATAATTAAAGAGCAGATTTTTCTTGATGGACTGGAAAAGATAATAAACCGCGCTCTTTGATGTTGATACGGTTTTATTTACTACCGACAAGTGCATAGCAATTTGGTGGAACATCTTAGGAGAATAATCTCCCGAGTTATGAAACGCGAATGACGACTCTCGAAATAACAAAAGAAACATTTACATAAAGAAGACAAAAGAGGGAAAACATTGAACATTAGTAAGATAAAACAAAATCTCTCTAAAATTATCAGCATCAATTGTTGTAGTGAGTATTTTCGGAGTAATTAAAACACAAAATTAGAATAAGAATGAGTTAAATTACGAACAAGGACACTGAAATGCCTCATCACTGAAGACAACGGTGTCGCGACAAAATCCGAAAGGTCCAAAATCCAGTAGCGACAAAACCTGAACAGACAGGTAGAAGACCCTTCCGACTTGTCTCCAGTGAGGAGGGGGAGAGGTGAAGTAATTTAGTCTGGTCCGGCTGTTATACTCACTTCCTATTTAGAACTCTCAGTACAAGTTCCTAAAAACTTAATCGTTAATCTCACATATCTACGTGACGTATCATTTTTCTCGTCTAAGATACGAGTAAAATAAAATTCGAATCACATTTGTACGATATCTAGTTACTGAGATAATCGACAAGTTACTGGGACTATCTTGTGTACTCCCGACAATATTAATTCTTCATTCGTGTTTCACACGTTTTATTAGCTTATAAGAAAACATTAAATATAGGATTTTCATTATTATTGAATATTAATTTTTGCAAAATTTTCAAGAAAATGTATATAGATTTATTCCCAGCGTTCGTCTATTTAAGAATGGTAACTCTACATTAGAAGGAGGTTTAACATTTCGGGAACTTGACGTCGTAGGTATGTGATTCAAATTTTGGGTTGTTCGTCAATATCACAGGAGTATAATGAGCGGTCACTTAATAATGTAATATTATTAGTTAATTTAACAGCAATATAAACTTGAACTTTGACTTGCGAATAAAGGGGAAAAAATGACCACAACAGATGAGGAAAGGTGGGACTACCTGTTAGTGCCCCTTCGAAGGGTATTTTCCTCGTCGCAGGTAAACGGATTTGTGGTTTTGTCCCACATTTGGTCGTTTCGGGTTATGTCGCTTTCAGTTTTTGTCACTGATCCGAAGACAACATCCCTAAAAGTATTTAGATGGTTCCGCTACATAATGTTCTCTTCAATATATTTTTCAATATTTTATTGTTTATCTGTCCTCTAGGAAATACAAAGAATTTCTCATTCTCTTCAAAGAGAAAATTGACAGGATAGGCGAATTTAAAAGCGTAACTTGAGTGATTATTTAATGAGAATACATTACATCTAAAATGTAGTATAGAATACAATTTAAAACATCTTTCCTCACGAGTACATAAAATATTTTGTATATCTGTGTAAGTTTATTTTATTTCCAATAAACTAGGTTAAAGTAGAATTCGTGTGTGTATAATCGCGATGACAATAAATCACTGTTACAAATACGGTCCACCTTTTCAAAACTTAGCTTTGACGTGATGTATCTAATTATCAATACATCTTTGATGTGTGAAATGATATAAACATGTGGATTAAAAATATGATTAAATTAATAAAGATTTATTTTGGCCCAATTTTTAAGTCTCGTGATTTGATCTTCAGATTCGGTGACCAAAACACAAGACGTATGATTGAGAATATTGAGCAAAATTGTAATCGGCTCAAACTACAGCAAAACCCGAGCATCAGAGAAATTTTATATTCAGTAATGTTTCTTAATTATTTCAGAACTAATATCCTTACGTATCGCATGATGGGGGCAATGAGAGCGTTGGTGTCGTGAGCATGCCGAAGATTGCATAAAGCGCGATGAAAGGCAGCGAAGCGACGTCGCGTAAAAAGGAGGCAGAACGAATCTCAGAGCGAAAGCGAAGTACCTTTGCTTTTCTTCCGTCCACTCTCTTCCGCGTCAGCCTTCCGCTTTGCTCAGCCGTCACTCAACGGAGATCAAGTGCCATTCACTTCGGTAAACAAGAAAAAGAGACGAGAGCGCGCTACGTAATTACGGAGGAGATTCTCTTAAAAAAAAAAGCGAGTCCACAACGCGTATGATTTTGTAGAAGTCTTTCCGGTATAAATGTGTTCCACATCATTCTTTTATGCTTAGTACACAATTTTTGGAGTTGACACAAACAAATGGAAATAGAATTACGGAACTCATAGATACCAATCGTGTCGTTTAATATAAGAGGTTATTATTGTCAACCGTTCATTTTCATCTTTTCTCTTCATAATGAGGATGTGAGCTTAACATGACGAGCATTGGAGCATTTCTCCTATACATTAATTGTGTTTTGATGCTAGTTTATTGGAAAAAATTTCTGTGATATACAAAATATTTTTTTACGAGTTTGTGAGGAAACTGAACATTTTTAAACTATTCTATTAACTTTAAATATAATGCTTTCTCTTTCAAATAAACGCTCAAGTTCCTCTTCTTACCTCGACTTTCCTGTCGTTGATCATTACAGGAAAGCTGGATTTACAGTGTTCCTTGACACGTTATTTTGTGTTTTCTTGCAAAAATAGTGTTATTTCTCCTCGAGACAAAGGCTATTCAATGTATATAATCAAGCTATCATACTATAGCAGAAACTATAAAAACTATAGCAAAACCTGAACCGGGAGGTGGTCATAAAAGGAAATATAAACGGAATAGACCGAGTTTTGTTTAGCGGTTTATGAGTTTTCATGTTTCTTTGTTTAATAATACAATATTTCTAACTACAGTTATTACTATACTTCTTAACACGCGGTTTTGTGAAAGTATAAAGTATATTTCTCCGTTTTTCCTTCGGGTAGAGGGGGATTTCTTATACAGGTTCTCTAGGCTTTGTCTAGGGGCGTGTTTATTGTAACAATAAATCGTGAATTTAGTGTTTTTTCAACTCTTATGATTTTTAAACACTATACTCAGAATAATCTATAGTTCGATAATAACTTGTACATGTAAATTTACAAACATATTTGCGTTAAATTACAAACATATTGACATTATATATGTATTATAACTCGCAGCTAACTTTTCATCTTATCTAGGAATTTTTGCTGAAATTTTTCAATCCGCCTCTGCCTTAGGGCCCTTTATCGGAATTGATGGGATGGTCCCTTGCTTGCTTCCGGAGAGTAAATTAGTTTATTGTCCTCCACGTGGTCATACGCAGTTTGTACTGTTTTTTGACAATAAATAAATTTAATCATTTAATCATATATTTTATTACCCAACATAATGTTATTTTATCCTTCCGTTCTTTAATGAAGCACTTGGGTTGAAAACTGTTTTGTTGATACCAAGAATATTTTCATTTTGATTCGTTTTTAGAAAGAAATTTAGAGTGTAATAATCATGATTTATATTGTCTAATGAAATATAATCGTGTCTTTAGTTTTTCCAAGAGCGAGATATGTTATGGGAAATTTACAAAAGGGATATCTCAGAGAAGATTTTATTTTGCTCAGGTTTTCGATAAATGTACTTCTTAACGATAATGGATTATTTCTTGACGAATGCTTCAAAATTCTCCTTGGAGAATGCTCCAAAATCATATTAATATTGGAAACCGATAAGTTACACTGAAGACATGGGCATCCCTCATTCCCTCATTCGGCCTCTAGAACTTGATTATGTTTTCAATTCGCGGAAAATTTAAATGGCGTGGTCTATGTAACGTGTCGTACACACTACTTGTCTGTTCATTTTGTTCTGTCTGTTCTATCGAAGAAAATCTTCATAAACTCAAAAAATCTGAATTAAATCGAGCCAATTCGGATGTACTGGATCTGTAACTCAGAAATTAAGGAAAAGAGACGTAAAAGAGAAGAAAAACGTGACTTATGGACGAAATAGAATGTCGAGTGCAAAGGTGGGGTGGGGCTACTGTATGTCCAGTATACTTATCAGTACAAAGGAGCAAATTGCCAAAATTTGAGAAATTGATATATTGCACTGGAAAGGAGTAATAAGTGATGGTTAGTTACATATCACAAGGGAAAAGGCGACAGAAGATTTTATAGAGTTCCAAATACCATCACAGATGGCTATGATTCCTTATTCCCCTAAGGAAGAGCATAAAGAGCATTACAGGCAGCTCTGTAAAGAATAAGTGAGAATGAGATTGGACTTACCACCTTCGCAAACTGTTATTTTTTGTTTTCTTTACCATTTTAATTTTATAGATATCATGAAACTTTCATTTTGTGTGACTAAGAGTTCCCATTTGAGCCCATCTTTAAAGTTTGAAGAATAAAGAAATAAAAATATGTAAAATGAATTGTTCTTTTATATTATTGGTTCATGTGTGAATGAATTGTTCACAAATTTGGGACTTCGCTCCTTTTTACTGATAAGTATCCAATTAATGTTAGTACCATTTTGCAGTTATTTTACCCAGTCGGAGCTGGAAACTTCAAGTAATTTCTCTCGTATTGTAATTTTCTCACTATTTATTTTTCATTGTATACACACGCACAAGGTACAATTTTTCATACTAGATTGAAAGTCGTGTGATTGGATTTCAACTATTTCCAATTCTTTTCTGCTGTAGTATCCCGTAGCTTTGTTGTAGCTGTAGTAGCAACATAAGTGGTGTATGTATTAGTGAAACCACTCTTGGATGTGTCCTCATTCTCGATACAATAAGTGAATAAGCATGGTAGCGTTTCCACCTATCTATCGCTTGTTCGCGAATGATTCAGGAATAGTTTTGGAAGAGAAATTCTCGAAGTTATCACATGTCGATTTCACTATTTTCCACGACATTATCAATCCACCACCATTTCCCTTTCTCTGTGAATGACTTGATACTACCTACGTAATCACCGAAGAAACGTTCAAAACGCTGCGTACATTCATCTACGACGCTGTACAATGTATTTGAAAAGTCATTCTTGTGAATGGATGTCGTTTTCAACACTGTCGTTACAATGTGATAGTTGTACAAATAAAGATGTGAGGTCGTTTATAACGGAAGGAAAGTTTTAGCTGTAATGAAATTGTAATGACCGAACAGAGTCCCTTTTTTCTTTCCTCTTGTAAAATTATGTGCGTATTGTAGGTATAAAGGGTGAAAGGAAAGTTCTCCAAATTTTTCGTTTCGCTAAACTTTCCGTAAAGTCCTTTACGTGTTGGAAATCATTACAATGAAATTCATATACAAGTTCCCCCTTTCCCTTTCATCCTCTCCAATCCTTTCTCCGAACTCCTCGTATTGAAACGTATGACAATCATTATCCAGCAGTAAACTCTCGCCATCATAGATTATTGAATGTCTAGAGAACAAAATTTTGAACTATGGCATTTATTTCCTTTCTCAGTCATCGTCTCTTGGGGTACTTACGGACATACAGTTAAAATCATGATCAAATTTCGTCTCGAGCAAAATGTATTTTTGATGAGCTACTCTATCTTTGTGATGAACGCATATTACTTTACAATAATACTAATTAAAAGTATTAATCTTTACAATAATTAAGATTAATAGAATAAACTAGTTTAAGGAGCAAATTAAATCAGGTTAGAACTTCTTAGACGTTCGCATGTCATCGAACACAATTTGATTCCAAATTTCATAATAGGTCTCGAGCTCATATCGTAAATTTTATGTTTTTGACGGAGTAAGCAAATATCAAGATACACCAAATTTATTATGTAGAATATATATTATAATTATATTTTTTAGAAATAGCGTTTGATAATCTATAACATCTTAAATAAATATTAAGATTTCTCTATGAATCCATTATGGAGAGTTTAAGCAAGAGTTAAATCAGAGACCCATGACTCTAAAAATGTTTATTTTCAAAATCATTACGTTTAAAATGTTTTTCATATTAGCAGTTGTATTTGTGGAGATTTTGTGTTCATGCAACTTACATTTTTAATGTTTTACATTACCGACGTTTCGCCAAATTTATTGTAGCTTTATATATGCAAAAATGCAAAAAATACAGATATGTAAACAATTTTTTACGTATTTTGGACATGATTGGAAAGAGATTCTTAATTTCACTTCACGTTGGTGTTACTCCTTGCATTCCTATGTCTCTCATTCCTGATATATCATTCCAAATTTTTTATCCATTTCCTTGTTTTCCTCTTGGTCAGCCTGTTTGTATTTGCCACCCCTATTAGTCAAAATATTACAAATGTTGGAGTAAATACTAGTAAATTGTCAGTGTTATGATGAATAAATAAATAAATTTATTGGCAAAAAACACTACAAACTGTGGAATGTAATTCCCTCTTTGACTATGTGCAACATTTAAAAAAAAAATTTTTTTTGTACATAGAATTGAGGGAGGTTGACAACAGTATCAAAGTATGATAATTTAAACAGTAGGGATTTTTTTACATAATTTATTGACATTAAAATATTGGCGAAAATAACACCTTTTGAAGTCTCTGATACAGAAAGAGTACCTTTTAGAAATACGTACGTCTTCTCACGAAACGGATCAGTTAGTTTCACTCATATTTCGTATTTGGAGATATGTAAATTTAACATGAAGTAATGCATCTACGTCTTATTACCACCTGTGGTTTGCAAGTTGAATCTAAAAAGTACGTGATATAAAGGTAAAAAACAATTTAAAAATTATTTATTTGAAAACTGCTTCAATTTTTTTCTTAATTTGTGAACAGTGTAATCAATAGACTCTCGTATTACATCCGCATAGAGTGGTATACCATTTGAAACCTAATTATATACGCAGTAAAATAATTTATCTCGGCTGCACTACCTCAATACTTTACAATTTCAGTAGTCCTGAAAACCGTTTTATCAATGTAAGTGCAAGAAGCACAGGTGGAATATAATTTCTGAAAACCAAAATGAAATATATTATAACGAAATCCAAAAATGGATGGGAGAATCGAAATCTAACACTAGAGACAAAGTTACCTCTGAGAATCGTTTTACCATAAGAAGTCACTTCTATGTTTTAATGTTTACGAGGTAATCACTTCAATATTTAAATATACTAATGGACAAGACTTGGGAATATACATGAGATATTTACACTACTAGTTGGCTTTTGGCTTTCTCTTTGCTACCTGATCGAATTATTGATTATTCATCAGTGATATCATACTATATGAGAAATGGTATAGATTTGATGGAAACAAGAAACCGCTGGCTTAACAAATGAAAAATTTGTTCAGTAATTGATAGCTCGAAATATACACTTCACAACCTCACAAAATACAAGACAACACGACGTCCGTACATTTCGAATCAAAAAGCTTTTACTCTACTTCGACCTATCACGTTTTCATGATATTTGCTAACAGTGTTGTCAACTAATAGAAATCGTAATTTGTGATGTGGACAGGGAACCGAGAAACAATCTAAGTAACAATCTTTTTTTTAGTTGATTTTCTTGCAAAATAAAACAAACTTTCTTAACGCTGTATATATTTTTCTTAGCATATTCATTTTCCATTCTCAAGAANTGAAATCGTAATTTGTGATGTGGACAGGGAACCGAGAAACAATCTAAGTAACAATCTCTCATTTTTAGTTGATTTTCTTGCAAAATAAAACAAACTTTCTTAACGCTGTATATATTTTTCTTAGCATATTCATTTTCCATTCTCAAGAATGAATGACCAACAACAATCGCGAAGTTTGAAGACATTAAAATTTAGGGAAATGCGAGGGTTGACCGATGTCAAATAATGATCCGCTGTAAACGAAGAGTGAGAGAAGAAGTAGCAAAATTGAAAATGAGAAGAAAGTGACGCTACTCTCAAGAACTTTCAAAATCAGAAAACTAAGATTCTAGGTCAACTTAAATTTTTTTCTTTTGTTCCCAACTAAGAAAATATTTTCAAAAATCCTCATCCTGATCTATTCGGATTCAATGCTATCATGCATTTTAATTTTTCCGAACTACACGAAACGACCATATTCTTCATTCTAGACGATTAAGGTAAATATCATTGTTAAGTCGTAATAAAATTTAGAATTAGGTCTGATTTTGTTGGTTGTGTGAAACTGGCATTCTCAAATTCCACATAAATTTCATCGTTTAAGTTTGGTGGTAAAGGGTATCTCCATATTTTAGCGTATCCTGCATGCGATTCATCTGTGAATGAAAGGCGACTCACCTGAACTGAGCGGGAAGCCATGTCTGCAAGGCTGCTGATCGGCGCTAAACGAACGGTGAGCGAACGCTGGTTGGCGCGTGCTCTTATACACAGCCAGCACCTTTCTCCAGCGCCCCCTCCTCCCAACGTTTTTCACGCCATCCCATTCTCTTCGCTACCCCCACAGCTGCTGCTATTCCCGTCGCACACGTTATATTGAAGATCCGGGAAACAACTATGAGGACGAGAGAGTAGGCAGGAAGGAAGAAAATAAAATTATAGGGGTTACTTATCTATATCAGGTCCCAAATGTTTTGCTCAGACATCTCCCCATTGTTTTTGCTTTCCGATAACATAGTAAATGCCGAAAAGTAAATGTTCAGAATATGTTGCTATCACAAAATTTTCGTTCTCAAGTTCTCGTAATAATTATTTTCAAATTTCGTGATTATGCCGTGGTCGCTTTATTATTTTATTTTAAAGTGTTTCCTTGTTGCAACGAAAAAAAATGCATTTCTGGATTGCTTTCATTGCATAAAACAATAAATTCTAATTTTCACTGACTGGTGTCTCGTCATATTTTGTTTCGCTGAATTTGTCGCTTGTTCAATGACTGACATTCGCTCGGAAGTTTCAAAACATGTCGCATGTTTTACAATCCCTGTTGCTCGACAGATCGTTTTGAGACTTTTAAACCTGTACAAACGTTTCAAAATACGTGGTCATATGTACTGTATAAAAGAGGTGGAGAGAACATAATTGAAAATAAATCTATAATGCCCCTTGTCTTTTAATGCACCAGGTTATGAAGTTTTGCAAAAATAATCTCGATTTAATTGTTCTTCGTTCTGGACAGTGAATAGCTTGCAATCACGATGTTGAATAAACCTGAATTCTAAATTTTTGTTTTGATTTTAAAACATGATGATCAACTTTTTTCTTTTCCGCACTATATGATGACTACCTTTTAACTTAATATTGGGAAGGTTCAGTGTCAGTAGATCAAATACCCAAGTTCAATTTATCGTGGGACTAATCGGACCATGGGAATTTTTTTCCGTCAGTTCCTAACTGGCGGGGAAGGAGTTCACGCAGATAACAATCAAGGTCTGGATATAAAATTTACTCTCACTTTGAAAGATCGCAGAATTTTCTCTACTTTAATAGTCCATTCGTTGAGTCATTAATAACTGCTCATTTAAATCGCGTCCCCGACCGCTGATGAATTTTGATAGTTTTGTCAATGACCTTCTCGTGTGTTAGATTCATCAAATCTTGAAATTCTCTCAACTAATTCATTTTAGAAGTGTTTGTAAGAAAGAACTTAGTGTACGAAACAAATCAGTTGATATTGCAGTAATAAAATCATTTCAAAATATTATATAAATGGTTTGCAGAGTTAGGAATAAATTAACGATAAAATTATTCGTTAATAGTATCATTCACTTTTAATTCAACCGGTAACATTCCCGTTGATCACATTAATGCGATAAAATTTAAACTAACGATAGAAAATATTATTCGTTTTAAAATAAACTGTATAAAAATCAACAAATACATTGTCCAATCCACATCGCTGTCAATGTCATCTGTCGAATTGAATGACACGTCATTTGTTATTTTTCGTAACTATTTAACAATGTGATTTCTGGAAATTTATGAAGATTCCAAAAGTCAACTTTTAACTTGTAATACATTAATTGGAAATAAAATTTAAATTATAAAATTTAATGAAATATTTTTTTCGTCTTTTAACTTTAAAATAGATAGTTTTAAAATTATTAACTTTTAATGGCTTTGTTTTCCATTAATTTTCCCAATTATGCATTTTTGTTTATTGGAGTAATAAATCTCGAATTAAGTGTTGTTTTAATAGTTACGATTTATAAACAATATTTTCCGAATAATCTATACTTTATAATAATACGTACTTGTGAAACAACTTTTTTGTTTTATTAAATACACATTTGTTGGTATTCTGTAAATATTACATATAAAACGTATTTTTATTCGTATCTTAGGAGTGTGCTGTAATGTAAAATCTACCTCTGCATTATTGTCCTTGAACGCAATTGACGAGTCCCTTCCTTGTTTCCAAGAGAGTAAATAAGTTTGTCCTTCACATGGCAATACCTAGTTTGTAACAGCATTTTTGACTATAAATTTATTTATTTACTTTTGGTTTATAAATGCAAATCAATCTTGTTTATTGTTGCATATCAATCTTGTACATTGTTAATTTCTAAATTTACTCCAAAACAATTGTTTACTAGAAATGCAAATGTTAAATTCTGTTGTTTGATAATACAGTACTTTATAAAGTATAATTATCACATGGCACAAATAAGGAAGAAACTGGATTATTTTAGAGTACTAGAGATGCGTTGCGAAGTATAGAAATTTTTCTTGATGAAAAGATTTCTTTTATGATTCGCATGCTTGTAGAAATTGCTCAAGCATTACTTGAAGTTCTCTTGATTGCATGTAGGTTTTCTCTTCTGAAGGTTATCTGAGGCACATTTCCGTAATTCGAGAGTACTTGAAGTTCTGAATTAGTTACTATCGTTTCGAAAGAAGGTTTCATTGTTTGTAAAAGAAATTGTTTATTATCAATAACTTGCATGGAGTAAAATATATTTCATGTTGTGTTTCAACAAGGAGCGTGATTTGAATCGACTCGCTTTTACATGCAGTTTGTTTGTTTTGCCTTAAATTGAACTAATTATTTAATTATGAATATTATTTTATTATTATTATTTCAATGCGTGTATTTCACCTTCGTGAAAGCTTGTTTATTTGGAGGAAAATCGAGTGGATATTATTCATGATCAGTAAGACAGGGAAATCATGCATACCTTTTCCGCGTAAATTTTTAAGATCCAAAATTAAATTTTCTCATTTATATATTCTCTCCCAACGCTTATCCACCAATATTCATCAATAAATTATCTTAAATTTAATGTAAATAGTTATAGAATCGAAATAAGTTAAAAATTAATGCGTAGAAGTCTTTTGAAAAATTAGAATATATATAAAACAATATTCTGATGTGGTGATATATTTATTCAGATAAGTTTTACCTTTCGTTATAATTTAGTATAGTAGACAAAAAGAAGCACGTTTATGTACACAAAGCTGTGATGATCTTAATTAATTCGTGAGATATATTGAAAATTTCACCTGTGTGAGTGAGTTGAGTCAACCACTCAGGAAAACGCCGCGCCGCTAATATTATTAGCAATAAATTATTTCAAGGTGTTTACTTTACAGTAGGTTATACCAATGAAAAGGTACCATGGCTTCTTGTAATACGATTACGTTGATATTTGACTTTTCTTGGAGACAACTGCCTTGCTAAAAGTAACTGACGATATTAGACGATCAATGTGACAGAAAACAACAGACCATTTTAGTTTTATTTGACTTCAGTAAGACCTTCGACTGCAAGTACATAGACATACTTACATCTAATCACACAACTTTAATTTTTCTGGTTGTCTTTTAAGATGGGTTTTTTCGTATCTGAGTAAATCATGTGTTTTAAGAGGGCAAAATCGATCCTCTTGGAGACCATTAATTGTAGGTGTCCCGCAGGGTTCTATTTTGGGATCATTACTCATTTCTATGTACATATGTGATTTTGCGACAATCCTTAATCATATATCTCATCACATGTACGCAGACGACCTATAACTATACATCCAATTTTCTCCAGAAGCAATCACAGCAATATTTCATATTAATAATGAATTAAAATCATTATCACAGTGGGAAGAACATTGTGGGGTGAAACTAAATCCCGAGAAATCCCAGACAATACTAATAGGCTTCTCTATATTTTTATAAACAATAAATAAGAAAGTACCACCAAAAGAATTATATCATTCCGTTTTCGTCCGTTTTCGTTATCGACGATACATTCTCTGTAAATTGAAGTCCTTTCAACCCCAACAAATAGAAATGAAATTAATAAATAGTCTCTTTATTTAGATTACTGTGACGTTTTCTGCGACCTAGCAAACCAACTTCAGGCTTTCCAAAATGCTTGCATGCGATTCGCGTGCAATCTGAAAGACTTTGGCCATGTCACCCTACTATGCGCCACTAACCTCGCCACGGCTCCATAAAAGATGAAAATTCCATTTGCTCTGTTTCTTGTACTGTATTAGTCAACGGCAGAACCCTCGTATCTCTTCTTTCTTCACTAATATTTCATCTCATCATTGCAGCAATACTCGTGCACGAGGTGGTACCTCATTTGACCTTTATATACACAGAACTTTAATCTTTTTTCCGTTTCAGCAGCCCGAGAGTGAAATCGATTATCTGAGTGTGTCAGATCCTTATAGAGTCCAAGGAAGTTCAAAGAGACATGTGACAAAATAGTATTTCTTTCATAACTGGCATATGAATTTTAATATCAATTGCAGTGAGATTTGTGTGCTTCCTTTTCATTTAAGATTGTTTTATATTTTTGAGTATTTGTCTTATTTTATTTATTATGTATGGTTAGTTTTTTCTTAATTTATTTAAATTAACATGTACTGGAATTTCCACTCAAACTTCAATTTTTTCAGCTGTAATTGAAATGTATGGAAATTGTTCCGTTATCATTCAAACATAAGTTTCAAAATGACGCTGCCTTTTATGGACACCTCGCGATAGTATCAATTTTCAATCGATTTATTTGATATGTTTGGAATGGAAAACCGTGTATGGACTTACATATACATCAATATTTACTTTTGGTCAAGAATAGATCATGTAATAAAAACACAATCAATATTTTTCAAAGCTTTGAACAGCATGTGTTATCTTCAGCATTCCAGATACTTTGAGAAATAAAGTAACATACAAGATCCTCTACCAAAATAAAAATGTGAATAAGTAAAATTGTTTCCTAAGATTCTCTGTTAACTAAGCCACACAACAATCATAAAGATTTCAAAATCATGTAATTTCTGGCGACATTGCAAGAAAGGTTAAATGATTTTAGTTTCAAATTAAATATATGAATAAAATATTTGAATGAAGTAAGAGAGGAATCTTTTGACCACTGTAAATTATTTTTAACGAGAATCTTCAAGTTTTCTGATTTAAAGTAGCGAATATCACCAAACCTGTTATCTTGTTTACACTTTAACATATTTATTCACCAAAACAAATCTCGAAATTGTATATCATTGTCCCCTTTTCCAAGCAAACTGCATTTACTGTGTTACACTTTGATGGATGTTCCTGTTAACATTTTCCTCTGTTTTTGAGATTAATCGGGAGAGTCTTGATATAGGGGTGCATATAATTTTAACCACGATTACGTACGTTCTGAATTCAAACGTTTATGATTATTATTTTGAATGCGAAGATTCATTAAAAAAATATTTCGTGAGTTACTTAATGAATTTAACTGAAAATTGCTTTTAAAAACGTCAAATATAAAATACTAGCAGAACTACTCGGCATTGCCCGGGATATGCACACAAAAATTAAAGCAATCATTTCTGGACGTTAAAAATTTTGAAACTATAAACAAATAAAACACAAAAAATAAAAAGAATATTTCCATTGATAAACAAACATACAAAAAATTGCATCAACATTAAAAGAAAAATTGGTACCGTGAATTGTTATATTTTACCTTACAATTGGTATTAAAACCTGTCTATATTTTGGAATTTTCTTTATTTCATTTTGCCTGGCATTGCCCGGGGATCTATATAATATTATCATTTCGTATGCCAGTTTCCATATTTCTCCACTTTTCGTTTTTCAATTTCCATGTATATTCCACTTTCGTGATATAAATTTTCTTCTTCTTCTTCTTCTTCAGTTGGCTCTACAGTCCCAAATGGACCTTCGCCTAAATTTTCAGTGTTGTTAATTTCAAAAATTAACTACCATGAAGAAAACACAAAAATACAGACAGTTTTTAGTACTGTATGCTAATATGTAGGTAATTCCGAATTATTTTAAAATTCAGGAAGAAGGAAAATACACTTTACTCATTAAGCTTAATGAACAAAGTGCATAGTTGAGATCTCTGAACTCTTCTGTTTTCATTTCTCGTATAGGTTATACACTTGAAAAAGTTCTTCACATTTTTTATATAATTTTGCTTCTACGATCCGATCTCATAGATTATACGAGGGCAAGTTAATATATTAGTCGCAAACGTCAGTTTATCGTTTTAAATAACGAGCGCATTTTTTGGCAGCATATGTATGCTAGTCGTATAGGCTGCGTGATATCTCGTATACACGCACTCAGTCAGAGGCAGCCCATGCACGATTACATCTGTGTCGCAAGAGTGTACACGAGAAGAACAGCGTGCAGTTGAACATTTTTTTGTGGGCCAAGGGACTGTCCACAGAAGAAGTGTATCCCGTGTATGGTGACAACTTCTTCTCATGGAAAGCTGTGTTCAATTGGATCCAGAAGTTTCATAAGAGAAGGCAAAGCATCAGATATGGGGAGCGTCCTGGTCGTGTTGTGGAAATGTCAACTGCAGTCACAGTGCAGCGTGTGGAACAAATCATTTGCGATGACCGGCGTGTGATTTTCATGTTTGGGCCCCTAAAAACCATTTGAGTGGACTTCATTTTGAAACATGATGCTGTAATCCAAGAGGTTACTCGTTGGCTGCAACAGCAACCAAAAGGCTTCTTTGCCACCGGCTTTCAAGAACTTGTAAAGAGCTGGGACAATATCCTGAATGTACAAGGAGATTATGTCGAAAAGTGATATAAATGTCAGGATGTTACTTTGATTATTATTGCCTCTATCCGGTTTTGCGACTTATTTATTGACTTACCTATGTAAGTGCTTTTTTTTTTACATTTGACCTTTCTGGTATCCATTGCTAGCGCAAAACAAGGTCTTCATCTAGTTTGCTCATTTATCTAGACAGCGAAATGTTGCTGCCGTTGTGGATTTTGTCGTCCTTGCCCCTGGGAGGCATGCGCAGATCTACTATCTAGTACTACGGCGTATTTCCGACATCTTCTGTGTATATTCCAAATATATATAGTTATTTTTTGTTTCAAGTAATGTCCATTCCTGTTGTACATTTATTACATCCTATTAGAGCTGAATACCTGAAAGAGTATCTCAATCTATACCATACAATGGGCATTCCCACAATACGTGTTCAGATGTTTCTGTACCTAGCAGACATTGGCACTCATCATTTGGCGACTTTCCAAACCTTTCAAATGACTCATGAAATCCCCATGTACCGTCAAGTACTCTGTCAGTGGTTTCTGCAACTCAAACCATTTTCTATTTGTGTTATGCGTGGTCAGACTCACAACATAAAGGAGATTGAGTAAAGACCCAATCGTTAGATAGCATTAATGAGGAAAGTACACAACACGTCAGTTTTGCAATACAATTTTATTAATAATAAACAAGATTCCTGGTTACAAATTAGTAACCTTAAATACTACATACACACAATTACTGATAATGTGGTCAATTTCAAAAATTGGTGTGTTATTATACAGAATAATCTCTACTGTATGTAACACTATTACAAAAATTTAAATAAATCAAAAGTGTCTCCACTCCTAAAGAAACAAGTTACATAAACAGAATTACTTATTCCGGAAAATAAACCTTAACCAAATAATTTTGAGATGGTCTTCGCCTTAGAATTGTCTTTGTGATAAATGTTCTGCAGATGTTCATAAAAAACTATTCACAAACGAAGTCTTGATGCGCCCAATTTAGTTGAAATAGGTTTCCAAAGGGATATCTTCGTACTTCTACCCGAAGGTGAGATGAATATTGGATTTCTTCATAAAATGATGCTAGATGTCCTCATACATCGTATGCAGATGCATTCTTCTTAGTTGTTAGTTGACTGAAATATTAATAAAAACAGTTTAAAAACTGGTACTTGTGTCCACGGGTGGCTTTCGTGGAACACTACGCCGTTGAGTGACAAGCCGTGAGTCGTGTTGCGGTCCCCTGATGAGAATTGTGACTGCTGAGCGACTGTGTTGTGGATCTTATATAGTGAAATCATGTGCCCTGAGGCAATTGCTTCTCATTGGCTTTGCTTGACGGAGCGTCTTCTTATGTTCACTTCTCCGTGGCGTGCGCCCTTTACAACTTTAATATTCTGTGATCCCTTCGGTGGTCCGACTTTCTTCTTCAATAGTTTACTAGCAGCCTCCGCAGTAACTGCTCGCTCCTTACTATACTCCCTTGTAACAGTCACGTCCGGGATTTATTTATAAGTTAACCTTCCTTTTGTACTCGTCTCCCACCTTGTGTGCCATCCTGAATATAAAGTTTCCAGTGTCCACTTTTGTGCGTTTTTGTCCTCTACTAAAACTCAATTTAGCCGTATTTAACCTTTTTTCTACAACATGTTCCAATACTTTAATTTTTGCACAGATAAATCCACTGGAATTATTCCTGTTAGCACATTTAATGCTTCGGTGGATTCCGTGTTTTAGCAGCCTGATATCTTTTGTAAACAATGTCTCTCAAAGTCCTTAATTCTCTCTCAAAAGATATTCTTATTACTCTTTCCGCCCATATTAGTAACATATTATTGGTCTTATACCACCTATATATAATACCCGCAGATCTTTTGGAGTTATATCAAAATGCAGTAATCGAACCCGAAGCATACTATACAATACCTTATTGACTCGTGTGTTCCATAAATACGCTGTGTGTTCCATAAATTGCAGCTGTTGATCAGTTATTATTTCTAAATATCTGTGTTTGGTTCAATCTGTATCTTCTTGACATTTACCTTGACTATGAAATCTAGTCTGTTTGCCTTTGCTCTTACGTAAGTGCTGTGATTGTCCGCCTCATGTGACACGATTGAACTCGGATGGACACAGTCAACAGTTATGAGAGTGAAGATTCACATCTACCAATTTTAATTGCTTTTTTCTGCTCTTGCAATTCACTAATATACCACAATTCACCATAATTTGCAATTTGGTTACAATAACACTTAAAAATATTTAAGAAAAAGATTAAGAGTAATTGAACACAGCAATTAATATGCATGTCACATCCGACGTATGCTTACATAGTACGTACATACAACACATTTTGTGAGATATTCTTTCCAAATTTGCGAACGAAAAAGATCGGGGGAAACAGAAAAAGAGACAAGGAACAAAAATAAACGAACCAAAGGTCAATTCATCACATGTTACTTCAGTGGGTTGAACAAGATAATCAACATCAGTCGTATGCGCTGAAGTTAAATGGGGAAGGGAGGGATGTGAAAGTTAACCTGTCTTCCGAAAATCATATAAAGGATGTAGTACATATTCCACTTGTTTAAAATATATTAGAGGGATTTTTAACTTCAATAGATACTATATTTTTCTTTAAAAAATTTTATTTTTATTATTAGTGCTTGGGATTGGGTGAAGGGATGGAATCTCCGAACACGGTCCCTTCTTTGATACCTCACTAATCATAATTTATTATTTTCATAGGTATGACATTGTATTTTTTAGTTTACGTCTATTGTCACAATTTCCACTGCAGCAATAATTATAATTTAATCATACATCAACTCCGTCATTATTGCGCGTATTCCATGTCCTGGCAAGTCTAGGGATGCGTGTTCGAGTCCTTCCTGGAGATTAAAATTTTTCTCAAAACTTCAATAATTAGTACGGTTTAGTCATTTGAAAATCGTATTTTTTAAATTTATTTTGTTATTTTAATTTTAGAAATATTTTTCAATAAACGGATTTTTGAAGCCAATAAAATAAAAAAACCTGTATTACAGCTAGAGAAAAGAATTGGCCAGTAACCTGTGTTTTATTGGCTCTTGGCGTTAGTACTTATTTCCTTTATTGTTAATTTGTTATTCATTGTATTTCCCTTAATCGACCTTCCTACTTNATTGTTAATTTGTTATTCATTGTATTTCCCTTAATCGACCTTCCTACTTCGCTAGGGATTTTACCCCCATCTCCTCCACAGCAAACTCGATTTCAACCCGACACAACACTTCGTCTTTGTTTTTCGCAATCCTCATATTTCTTCTAAGGTCAGCTTGCTGTCTTCCTATCGCTATTGCTACTGCATCGGGTAAAAGTAAAATTATGATAGTGCAAAAACTAGATTCGAGGGTTTCTCGGCAAATTTCTTTCTTATTCTAAGAGTTTCTTAAATACTCTGAAATGCTACTACTAAGCGAGTTTCTTTCCATTTTAACATGTGATATTCTTCATCTACTAAAGAACCTCCTCCTCTAGTTCGAGAAACTCAATAGAAGCTATATTTCTGATCAAAGAAATTATACATACAGAGATTTATCTGCAGAATGCGCGAGTGAAGTGAGTGACGAGAAGAGAAAAGAGATGATCATTAGTGACTAGAGACGAGAGGGAAACGAGCTCTCTTCACCGCCTCCTCCATCGCCTATTGTTGCTTTCCCCGCCGCCGCCCCTTCCTCTTCCTCTTCCTCCTCTGTCATTAGTTGCTGCAACCAGTGCAGGCGGATGCCATGCACCCTCTTCCGCATCAAACGAGCTTTTCTTTTCCCTCAGTCACGTTCGGGTAGCACTAGCTTAGGAAGAATTAAATCACAAAAATATCTTAAATCGGCACAAAAAGACAGAATGACATACTTATTGTGATTACTTGAAAAACATACCTCACCGGCCGTTTAAATGAATTGCAATATTAATTGATGGTGTTGTACATTGGTCTTTGGAGCAAACACTAATTTTTTTTAAAAGACCAACTTTTAAATCACGAACATTACAAAAATAATATTTCCCTTTTTCCGAGGTGTATGCATAAATCACGAAAGCGATCGCTCCGCCGCCATGTTTTTGTATACCGCCATGTTTTTGTATACCGCCATGTTTTTGTATACCGCCATGTTTTTGTATACCGCCATGTTTTTGTATACCGCCATGTTTTTGTATACCGCCATGTTTTTGTATACCGCCATGTTTTTGTATACCGCCATGTTTTTGTATACCGCCATGTTTTTGTATACCGCCATGTTTTTGTATACCGCCATGTTTTTGTATACCGCCATGTTTTTGTATACCGCCATGTTTTTGTATACCGCCATGTTTTTGTATACCGCCATGTTTTTGTATACCGCCATGTTTTTGTATACCGCCATGTTTTTGTATACCGCCATGTTTTTGTATACCGCCATGTTTTTGTATACCGCCATGTTTTTGTATACCGCCATGTTTTTGTATACCGCCATGTTTTTGTATACCGCCATGTTTTTGTATACCGCCATGTTTTTGTATACCGCCATGTTTTTGTATACCGCCATGTTTTTGTATACCGCCATGTTTTTGTATACCGCCATGTTTTTGTATACCGCCATGTTTTTGTATACCGCCATGTTTTTGTATACCGCCATGTTTTTGTATACCGCCATGTTTTTGTATACCGCCATGTTTTTGTATACCGCCATGTTTTTGTATACCCGAGTGTACTTCAAACGACTAAAGTGATGTACAATTCATTGCGCCGATTTTCTATAAGAAGAAGTTTTTCATAGTATGTTTGTTTATGACCTATTGCTAGACGGTTTATCATCTATTCAAGGTTAAATATAACAACTTAACTGAATTATTAGTAGTTCTTGCGGCGTTAGCATGAATGATTGTGTACTTACACAAAAAATCCGAACAAAATTCGTGATAAAAAAAACTCTATGAAGATTCGTTTTTAAAGATCTTCCTCTAGTCTGCTCTCATCCTGAATAATATCTCTAATGCGTATTTAAAACTATTTAATAATAACGCGATAACTGCCGTTCGAACGGAAATAGCTGCAATCTGTGGGCCATAACAAATTTCATGTTTCGTCCAGAGATGGATCAAAACATCTGAACGAGATAGTCCCTACGAGGATTGAAAAAACCTTAGGAAGCTGTCGACTTCACGGCACCGAGGCTGGGTCATAGGCGAAGTAGCCCACGTGTGGAAAGGGAAGGTCCAGCAAAGAGATCATGTTCGCCGAAAGACAGTAGAGGAGATCATATTCCACCAACTGGGCTGTCTCAATTTACTGAGTTCGGAGCAGGTGCGGAGTGTTCGTTCTTTTCGTGAAGGTAATCTATGTAGTAATACTAAAATACATTTAACTTTGAAACGGATATTAAACGATTGCCACTTAGACTGAAGGATAAGACCCAGGACAGAGAAGGTGGAGGACAACTTTTTCTACCACTGCACACAAAGCCTGTGTTTTAAACACGTACGTAGCAGCTGTTCAGCAAATCATATTACAAAAAATCACCCAAAAATTGAATACTTTAATGTGCAAATTGTGGGGAAGATCATAGTGCAAACTATATAGGTTTTGTAGCAAAAGAGTGTTAAAAGCAAAAGTGTTTAATATGTGAAACTCACCTTACAAGAAAGAAAAATCTAATTAAATCTAATCTTACGGCTTCAAAGTTTACCACTCCTTTCATCCGTCCAATGAAGCTAGTGGAGGTGCAAATGAGCGGATTCGTGCAAATATTAAACATTATGAAGAACCTTGTTATTCCCGTGCAAGTATAGTCCAGCCAATGAATGATTATAGAGGGTTTGGAAGAGGGTAGTTTTTTTTCATCGGGGATGTGTTGGTTGTAGTTAGGAGGTAAACATACTCAAATTCCTTATGTTTACACCTTACGCTAGGGGTGGTAGAGGGGTTGAAAGGTCCTGTTTTTTGTTTTTTCGCTCTTATCACGTTAACAGTAGGTCGTACAGAAAAGTTACTCGTAGCAAAATGCAAACTTATTAAATTTACAATAATGTTTCTATTAAGTTTTTTATATTCGTAATAGTTTTTAAGATATCTGCACAAGAAAATCATTTATTTACAAAACAAATTATTATTTTTTGTCAAACGTTTGCTTCTAACAACTGAATCCTTTGTTTTGCAGTAAAAATTATAAGGATAACAGTTGTAGAGCATTTATTTACCTTTAAAATGATGTGTAGATTTACTTATTTATTAAAAAATTACGATCTTTGATGGACGAATAATATTTTTATTTTTTGTGAACAACTCAGTTTCGACGTGGAATTACGCCGTCGTCAGGTGCAAAACCACGTCGAAACATAGAGTTATTGACAAAAAATAAAAATATTATTCTTCAATCAAAGGTCGTAAGTTTTTAATTATTTATTTAATTAGATTACATAATGGACGTTAATAGTAGTAGAATTACTTATTTATCTTTACCTGGGCCAGAGTTGAAGAAATTTTAAAAAATCTATTTTAGTTACATATCTAATTCATCCACTTTGTAAGACAAGTATCATTTTTCTTTTATGGAAGGTTCATAATTTTACTTGTGCTAGATGTTGTGTACATTAAAAACTCATTATACTAAGTTTATAGGTGACAACTGAATTACTTCAATATAACGAATGTATCCCTAACCCTCTCCAACAAAACATCTTTATAACACCTTCCTTTGTTTATCAAGGTTCTACTGCATTGGCACTAATAAAACCAGGGAATAAGTTGATTGAATAATAATGATAACCACTTATATTGCAATTGAATTTATTAAATATAAATAAAGTTAAAATTCATGGTGTATTTTTTCTAATTGGGGCTTTAGGGCTCGAGGTCATTAGAGCCCTTGCAGGTGGGGAAAAGCCGACGTGACTCTTCCGTGTGTGGGACTCGCCGAAAACCTCGGCCATACCCACTAAAAACGTCCTCCGCAATTTAAAAAAATCTAAGTACAAACATAATAGGAAAGGAAACAACAGTTGCCCAATACATTATATCAAAAATGAAATAAATTCTGAAAACGATTATTTTCAAAGGAAGAATGAAAGGAAAGAAGGGGAAGAGGAAAGAAGAATGCAAATTTAAATCCTCCAGAGAACTTGTGAGAGGAGCCCCGATCTACTTATGAAATTCAATAATTTATTAACATGATCCGTTTCATTTCCGATAATTGTTGGTAAATCTGCAGCCAAACCAATGTTTCTTCGTATTCTGGTATTTTCTGCAGTCAGCAGGTGACGCACTGTCTGAAGAACTACACTCCTCACATACGGATTGCCTCACGTGAGGCAAAAAAAATTGGAATAAAGATCAGAATTTAAAAAATCCATTATTATCATAAGTACTTAATTGATCTACTAATTTAATATTTTATATGGTAATTTAGTAAAAGTTAGTTTTAGATAATACTAGAAAGTTACTGTATAATAATCGCTATCAGTCTCTAGACTAGACTCTAGTACAATACTCTAGGCAACAGACTCTGAGGTTGATTAAATTAAATTAGAACTCACATTACTCCGGTATGTGTTTGATCACATTTTTCTACCGGTGCGTCTTCATCAATAACCAGGATTCCTGCTACCAAGCATGCTTGTTTTTTTTTTGCTCCTTTCACCATCCACATCACACTATTAATTGTATTAGTTTTCCTCAAATAATTGTTTAATATCCGTTTCAAAGTTAATTGTGTTTTAGATAGACTATAATCATTCATTGGTTGGACTATACTTGCACGGGAATAACAAGGTTCTTCATAATGTTTAATATTTGCACGAATCCGCTCATTTGCACCTCCACTAGCTTCATTGGACGGATGAAAGGAGTGGTAAACTTTGAAGCCGTAAGATTAGATTTAATTAGTTTTTTCTTTCTTGTAAGGTGAGTTTCACATATTAAACACTTTTGCTTTTAACACTTTTGCTACAAAACCTATATAGTTTGCACTATGATCTTCCCCACAATTTGCACATTAAAGTATTCAATTTTTGGGTGATTTTTTGTAATATGATTTGCTGAACAGCTGCTACGTACGTGTTTAAAACACAGGCTTTGTGTGCAGTGGTAGAAAAAGTTGTCCTCCACCTTCTCTGTCCTGGGTCTTATCCTTCAGTCTAAGTGGCAGCCTAGCTCCTAGCGGTCTAGCAGAATTGTCTTGTGTAGGTCTGTCTCCCTTGCACGAATCCTCGAGTTTGATGGTGATGAATACTCCGTGTCGGAGAATATGGCCGATCCATGCAGCTCTCCTTCATTTCACTCCGAGCAAACATGGCTTCACAGTGATCACGTTACCACTTCTATGGTGATTCGGTCAATCTAGAGAATCTTAAAAATTTTGCGGTAACACCACTTTTTCGAAGGCGTCAAGGCTTTTTCTCCTCAGTCTCCCCGAATGTCCAAGTTACTCCAATATTAGTATACTTTGGTTTTTTTTCTTCTCAAGTTCATATTGATGCCCCACCCCATGAACGCGAGGAAAAATAAAATGTTCGTTATTTTGTAATTTCAACTTTGAGGTAATTTACATATCTGTATTTCTACAGATTCGTAAATTGCCTCAAAATGGAAAAATTCCTACTTTTCCAAATTTTCCAAACCAATTTTCCAGACCCTTTGATATCTAAACCTTTCACCCCAGAAAATAAAATAATGGATCCGAATGCATACCTTTCCATTAAAAAAAATTCTAATTAAGCGCAGTATGACAAGTATATTGCATGATAGAAGATCCTATTCCTTGTGTACTTCTTGAATTGAGATTCGATATCGAATTGTCAACCACTTTAAGTCGATAGTTAATCTATCGATTTTTAAATTCATATATATTTATATATCGATACTTGAACTACTTCAAGTTGACAAGACGTGTACTCTGCGTGTTGTTGATGTGATGCTGTCAATCATAAATGCCCTCTTCGAGGTATATTTTCCGCATTACAGAAGTGGGAACTGCCGGAATCTCACTCATATTTCTATTCTTAGTTATTTTCATTTTATTAACGTATTTTAGTTCAGTAGACGCTACCCTTTACGCATTGTTGTCTTAATAGGACCCTCCATAACCTACAAATTGGCATTTCTAGGACGACAAGTTAATGATAATTGCACCCGCGTAGATTTTGAGGAATAATTCATTCTTTTCAGATATATTTGTTTTAAATTTTTGTTGATTTTTTTCTACGTATTTTATGGTAACTCTAATATAGCCAACATTTGAAACCAAAGTTTTGAAAACTCAATATGTTAATTGTTATTATATTTTGACCCTATTTGTGTAAAATTTAGTGACAGTTTGTGTTCATAAACTGAAGAATATCTCAATTTTCGTAATTGTTATTTTCTCGCAATTGTCTGGAATGTGTTTAGAAAGTTCAGTGTTGTAGTTGTATAATTCTTGCCTAAATGATATTACAGGAGTACTATCTCGATGAATAGGTCAGGAAAAAAAGAAGAAAACACACTTCATAACTCGCCAATGTTGTGGATATATTCTTTCCATCTTCCGGGCCTGTTACAATATTTCTAACCTCTTGGTCTTAAAGGTTTTGATGCACCAAGTGAGCATGATGTGAATAAGTGATGCACATGGTTTAGAAATATTGGTACAAACCCTGTGGATGGTAGAGTATATCCAAAACGTTGGTGAGTTATGTAGTAATTTTTTTTCTTTTTATCCTGACTTTTGTATTCCTTTAGTGTTATAGGTTCTTTTCTTATTGTGTGGTTCTACTTCGAAGTTCCTATAAAAGACTATTCTAATTATGATTCAGTGCTATGGGTTCTATTCTTAGGTTGTTGTGTGATTCTACTATGAAGTTCCTATAAAGACTATTCTAACTATGGTGGGGTCAAATATTGCTGATGAGAAGATGTTGGATGAAGACCAGTTGTATCTCAATATTGGCCAACGTGTAGAATGTATGGGATCATATGGAACTCTGAAGTACATCGGAGAGGTCCCACCAACGAAAGGGATATGGTTGGGAATTGACTGGGATGAACCCTACCGTGGAAAACACAATGGTACCTTCGAAGGAAAATTTTATTTCAGCACAAGGTAAAGACTTAAGTGAATATTTTATGAATGTGATATAAAATGTGTTAAGATTTCTTCACCATTCAGAATAAGCAATTTTCATTCCTTTTATTATTAACCCATACATAACTTTAGATTTGTTTAAAAGTTATAAAGGTATAACATGTTCAGTAAAAGATGAATATTTATTTATTTATTCACACTTAGGAGCCTATCAGCGCATCAATAATATTTTTACTCGTAAATGGTGGATGCCATTTTATCTGATTAAAAAGTGAATTTATTTAAAGAATGTGGATTGTCTTAAAAATGAAATATAATACAAAAATTATGTTGTAGATCATACAAGGACTGCCATATTTTTACAGCCAAGTCACATAAACTGAAATTTACCCATAATCTGTTTGTAGTATTAATTTTTAAGAAATGTAAATAGAAACCTTAATTTTTTAGGTATCCTAGATCTGGTTCTTTTGTAAGATCTGGCAAGGTTAAATTTGGCTGTGATTGTGTTACTGCTATCCATAGCCGGTATGGTGAAGTGCAAGGAGATGAAACTGCTGGAATTGATAAGTCTTCCTTGGCTAGTGTGAAAAAGGAGATGAAAGCAGCCCTATTTGAAGTTGTTGGATTTGACAAAGTGAATAAGAAACAGAGGTATATTGACTTCAATTATCTTAAAAATTTCCCCCAGAATTAATGAGGTGTTGTCTCAAGTATTCTCTCATTTATATTATTTTTGCATTTCATATTCATTTTATAACTGTAATTTTTGTTGAAGTTGATTTCCTTCATTAATTTTTTAAAATAGCTCAAATTGTCTTATTTTGTTGTATTTATTCTTTCTTGAAACTTTTTATATCTTGTATTATCCAAAAACTAATATTTCTGTTCCAAAACTTGAAGCATACATTTTATATTTGTACGTGGAAATTTTATATAACATTATACGATGCCTGTACATAAATTTAAATTTTCTGTTCATTTTTTTCTGTTATCTGTTGAAGAAAATTTTCCATGATATGACATTAATGTTCTATATTTCAGTCAGTTCGACCGCCTGGAAGTAGTGAACTTGAAGGATGAGTTAGTGAGTGGTGCAGGTCCACCTGGAAGTCTTGGTCAACTCTGTCCCTGTATCAAGGAACTGGATCTCTCAAGGAACCTTCTCAGTTGTTGGGACACAGTAGCTGATATAACTCGTCAACTTCCTTTGCTTACAATGCTGACAATTAGGTAATCTGTCCTGTCTTTTTTATTTCAGTTTTGTTTTTGTTGATATCTTTACTTTTCAATGAAAATTTGTTTTTTAAATAATTTATGGAATGATTATTTAAAAAATAATAATTCCGAGTTTTCATAGAAGGTATGTTATGAATGATCTTTGAGCAGTATCAGTACACCACTTAAGGAGCAAATGACACCTTATATATTCAGTCATTTTGTTTACTATCTGCACATACACATTTATAGTTTCTAGGTTTTTAAGGAATTATTATCTCCAAAAATTGTCCTGCATCACACAGATGTCCACTGCTTGCCACTCATTCGCCTTCCACAACTCTGCCTAATTTCCATCCTGCATAAAGATGTGTTCCAGATCTTTACTTGAATGGAAGTGATTTATAGTTGTGGTACATGATCGGATGGTGTAGCAGTGAACACACCTGCGATCAGTGCGAGTTATCCAGTTTACGGTTCCTGACTTGTCGCTATTTTCATCTGACCACAAGTTATTTTATAATCATTAACAGTATTATTAACATTTCTTCTGTTAACTTAAATACCATGTGTTTTTGTCTCCTTTTTTAAAATTTTATTTTAGCTGTGTTCCGATGGTGTCTGGTGCAGTGCAACTGGTCTGAAATTTATCTTACTTTGTATCGTATAATAAGACTATTTTTGCTCAAGGCCATCCGGGTTACTGTACTTTCTGGTGAAATGTGTTGTTTTTAATGAGGCTTTAGGGCTCGCCAACGTCAAGGTAATTAGAACCCTTACTGTGAAATGTAGGTAAATGCTCAGACATTATATGCTTTTACCTTGAGGAATGACTTGATTCGCTATGGTTCAACATCTTAGTATGGTCTGAGATTGCTGGACTGTGTGTCATCGAAATGGTGTGAAATTTGAAATCATCAGGGGAATATAAAAGAACATTTGGTGACCCAAGTGTCAAACGACATCATGGGAACAAGGCTTACTCAGATAAAGTGATACGTAACACAGCCATGCAATTATGTTCGCACTAATTCAGGAACTCCAATCACAAATGCAATGCAAAAATAAAATGATTGACATTTGGCGACTTCTTCTCCCTCCCCTCTTTTGCTCACTCTCCAACTGATCTTGAATTCAAAATCTAAATTGTGAACGAACTCGAGTTGAAAAAAGAATATCAATTATTTAATTGATGATCTTGATGTATTTGTGTTCAGTGGTTTTGTTACTTTCACAACTTAATTTAAGTAAATGTTACGCTCAAGAAAACAGTATAATAGTTTCATTGCTTTCACAGGAAACATCATTTCGCATGGTAAACATTCATCCCTCTCAAATGGAAATTTTAATATGGTAATGTTCATGAAGGAGGTGAACATATACCTTATGCAATATGATCTTGTATGAGGAATATTTTATGTTGCTACTTGAAATATAATTAACAAAAAACAATAAATATTACTTATGTTTTTCTTTAGCTTTTTTTTTCAGCCCACACTACCTTATACTGTACCTATGCTATTTGTGAATTGTTGTGTTTGACTTACTTATGAATCCTTGACTATTTGACTGATTTTAACATTTGAAATATTCAATATATCAATAATACTTAACTTAAACTTGATTTATGAAGTTATATTACAGATTAATTTTGCCCGCCTTTGTTTACATGTACATCTCTTCTATATTTATTCAGTTCTCTCTGTTGATCTATGTCTCTCTCTATTTATATATCTTTTCCACAATTAGGTAAGCAAAAGAAATATGCATAATACTCTTTATTCATACAGTGAGAACAGGCTGACAGTTCCTAGTGAACCAGGTGCTTTGAAAGATGCTTTCATTCAACTGAAACATGTTGTTGTCAGCAGAATGGAATACACTTGGTCTGAAGTTTTAACATGTTGTTACATGTGGCCTAATCTAGAAACTCTGCAGGTAAGTTTTAATTTGATTTTATGCAAATGTTGCAAATTACCGACGGCGGTCGTCAAGTTGTAGCTTCTTTGCTTCCACGATCCCGCTGAGTGGTAGAGTGTAGGCTCAAACCCTGCTTGTTCGAACTATGCGAGGTTTTCAGCTGGGAATTCCCTCACCTACTCCAGACAAATGTCTGTTCGGTACCATAAGTTATCCGACAACCCAACACCTCTCCTTCCCTGTTCCCTCTCCCAAGTCCAATGGTTAGATGGAAGAGCAGGTCTCATACCCTGAACCTCACCAAAAGAGATAAAATAAGTAAATGAATAAAGAAATAAACAAATAACAAATGTAAGAGGGAAGTATAAAATGATGTGAGAAATCTAAGTTTTTTTACCTTTCTTGCCATTTAACATATTCAAGACAACCTCAAATGGAATTGTCACATTGACAATCTTAATTCCCAATTAAGCAATTTGTGTTACGCATTCCGAATCTTAGTTAACGCAGTTAGTCCACGTATTTCCCGTTGCGTATATTTTGCAAACGTTTACTCCCATTTACGTTACGGCATTACCTTCTGGGGTAATTCCGGTCAGAGTATTCAAACTTTCAGAATTCAGAAGAGGATAGTTCGGATAATTTGTAAATCTCACCCCCGAAACTCTTGTAAACCTTTATTCAAGGAATTAAATATCTTAACACTTCCCTGCATTTATATTTATGAAACAGTCGTGTTTGTTAAGACCGAATTACTGAAGTGCCACCCTTTCTTTATACGAAACAGTCTCGTTCACGAACACTATACACGCAATAGTAGTAATATTCATCGCCCTAGAGTGTCAACCACTCTTTGCCAAAAAGGACCTTATCATTCGGGAATCGTTCTATATAATTCCCTGCCCAAGAATATAAAAGATATTATGAAATTGAATCTGTTCAAATCAGCGGTTAAAAACTACCTCCTGCACCAGTGCTTCTACAATGTAAAAGAATTTATTGATTTTAATAAAAGTTAAATTCGTCTTGTACTTTATCACGCCATTGCTGTAGTACTTTTTAAACAACTTATAACAATTTCAAAAACTATTTTCTTGCATGATTGTGTTGTCTTATGGCTCATATTAATTTAGTTTTATGTGTACTCAACTTTGGCACGGTTGTGTACATAAATTCTGTAGCCCCATCCTGGCCCGGGTTTTTCTCCGTTTTTCCTTCTGGTAGAGGCGGATTTATCATACAGGTTCTCTAGGCTTTGTCTAGGGGCGTGTTTATTGTAACAATAAATCGTGAATTTAGTGTTATTTCAATTCTTATGATTTTTAAACACTATACTCAGAATAATCTATAGTTCGGTAATAACTTGTACATGTAATTTTTGGCTTAAAATTACAAACATATTGACATTCTATTAGTATTATAACTCGCAGCTAACTTTTTATCTTATCTATGAATTTTTGCTGAATTTTTTTTAAATCCGCCTCTGCCTTAGGGCCCTTGATCGGAATTGATGCGATGGTCCCTTGCTTGCTTCCGGAGAGTAAATTAGTTTTGTTTCCTCCACGTGGTCATACGCAGTTTGTACTGTTTTTTGACAATAAATTTATTTATTTAACAGTTCATTCCTTCACTTCTTTCTTACTTGGTTTCTTCCCCCCTCTTGTTACTTCTTTCCAATTTTCTTTTTTTGCAATTGTTTGAAATTTTATATGAATGAAGTGGAAAGTTTTGTTGTTGTTATTATTAAGTGTTCCGATACCATTAATTTTCCTGAAGTAAATTTGTGAAATTAATTTTTAATGAAAATAAATTAAATTGTATGACACACACATGCGAGTTTCAAATTTTCTTTGTCGTAAGGTTTTAATATTAAAACCCTTTATTTCCAGATCCCCTTCAATATTGTATCAACTATTAACATTCCAGAATCAAACTGTTTAATGAATCTGAAAGTTCTGGATTTGGAAGGAAATTCTATTTGTGAATGGAAAGAAGTTAACAAATTAGGTAGCCTTCCAAGGTAAGACCTTCTTCAATGAATTTTGACTTGGTGAACTTGACTTTGTTTATAATCTTTCATTGTAAGAATATCCTTCACTTTATGGAAATTATATCTTGATAAATGATTCATTTCTAAAAAAACAACTGAAGGCCAACTTGAAAAATTAGCTGTGAGAGATCCTTAAGATATGGTATATTATAAAATGAGTTGAATCAGAACATGAGTTGAAAAATGTTATTGCCCTGTGCTCATTAGTAAAGTAATGAAGTACCCAGTTTGAATCTTTAGGTTGCCCAAAACATATATAGATATAAAGTGTTTGATATGTTGCATATACTTGTGAGAAAATGTACATGGAATTAATGTTAAGTAACATCCAAAAATTGTTAGTTAACAATTTTTGTACACTTTTAAAAGTGAGGCTGAAATGCTAAAATTAGATTTTTAGCTTATTTACGTGTATGAATATTTTATATCTAGTTGGTACTGTGAGTAGTGCTGGAGGGAAATCCTTTCATAACACGTTTAGGCAATTTTACAGAGGGTGGAGACCTTGGGCATAGCCAAGTAGCTTCCACATCCCCTACACACTTGCTTTTTGTCCTGGAGAAACCAACAAATTAATTTGAATAATAGTTAGAAAATGTTCCACGATCCTTTATTAAGAAAATTGTTTTATCAGTAATTATTATTTATTAAATCATCATGATTACAAATGTTTCTAGTTCATTTTTTCCATAAAAAGTCTGTTAATGAAAAGGTAATATCTTAATCTTAGAAGGTTATTGGATAAACTTTGTTAAAGTAAGGTATTTGTTGAATATTTGACTTACAATAAATCTTTTACACTTAGGAAGGATATGTAGTAGTGTCTTGAGTGCTGTTTGTTTTCCCCAATGAAACAATTAAAAAGAAAGTTTTTATCGTATTTGTATTGAATATTCTGTTACCACTTTTTTACTCTCAAGAGTGTTAGTGGCCAAACAGGACCCATCATGGGTCAAATCTAATGAGAATTGTTGTTCTATAAATTGAAGATACAAAATGATCTTCATTTCTATTTTTGTTTGTGTGCATGGATTGAACTTGGTTGTTTACTGCATAGTCCTATAAAATAATGTAAATTTTTTCAAAGATTGTATTATACTTACAGTTTGGAATCTCTTAACGTATCGGATACTGCTTTGACTGAAATTAGCTTTCCTACAGAAGACCTCAATCAGAAGACAGAGTTGTTCCCTGTTCTGAAGCAATTATACCTTTCTAAGAACAAAATAAGCAAGGTAATTTATTTTGTTATATAGGAATTCTGAGGGAGACCAGTACTCACCTTAACCTCAACAAAGTTTGTACTTTCTGATTAGAATTGCCAACAAGGGACATTTCTTTCTTTCACACCTTTACTGCGATTGGTGTTAATTGAGAATACTTAGCTGGTAAAATATCTGTTTAAATTTTGAATTTCCAGTGGAATATGAGTTTATTTAGGGAACTCATTAGTGTATCAAAGAGATGTTCGACAATGTAAAAATACTTGAGAACTTAAGAGTCACTAAAGTAAAATAATGATCTGGGCAGGTCAGCCATATATTTTCTTATATTTTTATTTCAAATTTGAAAGTTTTGCTTCCATCCTCAACAACTACTGACAATCAATAAAAGTTGGATCATGAGCTCTCATAATGTATTTTGAATAAGAATTTAAAGGAATTTGTGCAGTCAATTGTACTTGCTTCAGGTTTCATATTAAACCCTGTTTGAATTTGCTGATGAGAGAAACGACCCTAAAGATATGACAAAATTGTAAAAATTTAGTTAAAATGATGTATGAATAATGTAATATCTGTAATGAATATTACTTACTTATTACAAGCTATTAAATATCTGTAACAAAATTGTTGTGCAGGGTTATTTACTCTGCTACCTGGACAAATCATTTTTGATGAAATTGATGTTAAAGAAAACTTAAAGAACCCAAATCAAAAAATGCAACATTGATTTCTTGTATAAGATGATTTCTTGTATAAAAAGATGAAAATATTTTAAATTACTAATAATTTAAAATATATAATAAACTTACCCAAGAAACATGGGATCAACATAATTCGGTTTCGATTAAAGACTGAAATGTCACCAAGATTGAAGATCGATTCAATCAGAGTTTTCAGTTACGAAGTAAATGAACAACTGTCATGTGTAAATGGATGACAATTTCCACAAAATATCGGTTGCAACCACAAAAATGGTTAATGAGGGTTTAGAAGACAGAATGCAGCATTTTTTGCTCGCAAGTGGAAGTTAATGTTTGCGAATCATGCAATGTATGGCAAGGTAATTTAGAAACCTGTGAATGAATTGTCATTTCATGATTACTAAAATGGAATCCAAAAACATTTATTAGAATTTTTGAAGTATTAATTTTAACAAGTACATTCCCTGTACTTGTTTTGTTATCAAATAATTCTTTACCTGGGTTGTAGTACCTAATTTTACTGTGCGAGATCTTGCATCAGAGCAGTTGTAGTAGAATGAAAACTAGAAAGGGTTTGTGCCTGGCAAGGACAGTGTGACAGTGAGGTTGTCACTGCTTCCACCCAATCAGAAGCTGGCGGTGTCAACTGAGGTTGACAGATTTCTCTGTCTCTAATTTGTAGACAGTGTAAGACAATACAGCTGTGTGTAAGAAATGACGTCAACATAATAGTCATGCAAAAAGTATTACATATCAACACATCAGCAGTGGAATTCCTTTAATCAGTCTAGCTTTAGAATTGGATGCAGTGTAAGATCATTTCACTCACTTCACTTGTCACAGCGACTTCACTTCAGACCTCACGTGTGGAATCAAGCTAGAGACTTCAACAACATGAAGGATTTGTATAAGGCAATGACTAAGACAAACTGACTAAATGGTAATGCTTCTGTAGTCCCATTCGATTTTGGAGTCCTTTCTAGTTTTAATTCAAGTATACTATACTATAGTATAGCAAACCAAACCACTTATAGCTGTCGTCCTTTTAAATTTTAAAAGCAAATGGTCAGTATTGGGGCTGGGTTTCTTATTTAGGTAGATTGGGTCTTTTGAATAAAAAAATATTCTAACACTAAAGTGCGAGAGCATCATTCCTATGTGCTTCTGTTCCACTACACCCCTGTTCTTTACCATTTAATGGTTCTAAAGATTTATTTATTTTATTTACTTGTACTACAACATGCAATTGCCCAATTACAAAAGTATAGTTCTTGATAACCAAAACACAAATTTTAAAAATTACAGAACTGGGATAAGCTCAGCAGTCCACCTAATCAATATATTCAATAATAACAGAAAAGAAACCTACCACAATGATACTATCAATGGAAATTAAAAGAAAACTATATATTATCTAGTATTTAATTTAACGTAAAGTACCAAAAAGAAAATAAAAAATAAATAACATTTTTATCATGACCACAACAGAGTGAATCAACTTCAAATATTATTGCACGAGAGAAGAAAAACCTGTTGAGAGTTATCTTAAGAGAATTAGAAATAGTTACCAATATGGTGAATCAACAATGAATGAGGAATTCAAATTGAATTTTTCCCCTTTTCTAAGAAACTAATTCAAAACGAATAAAATCGATCAGCAATTCAGTTATAATAAGATAAATTAGTATATTCATGTAATTAGTATATTCATGTAATTAGTATATTCATGTAATTAGTATATTCATGTAATTAGTATATTCATGTAATTAGTATATTCATGTAATTAGTATATTCATGTAATTAGTGTATTTTCTTTGTCTTATTTCTTGTTTTTGATACTTGCTTTGATTGACTGGATTTGTCATAATTGTGCAGTGGCAGTCAATTAGTGAACTGGACAAACTGAAGCAACTAGAAGAACTGAGGTTTCAGGAGAATCCATTACTTGAGGAAGCAAACCCAGAAACTACTCGGCAGCTTTTAATCTCCAGGATAGCGAGACTACAGGTAGTCTTGGCTGTATTTATCATTTTGTACTGCTCACTGCCAATCTTGAGTGAGAAAATTGTCACATAATTACTTACATAATGCTACTGCTCATAGAAATGTTTCAACAGAAAGAATTGGTCAATTTTTGTAGATGACACCTTTTTTCCATTTTAAAGGTTTCATACTTTTCTTTGTAATATTTGTATCTTTTTCAAGTACAATCTTTTGTTTTAGAAATTAAATGGAATACAGATTCTGAGGGAAGAGCGGAAAGGTGCAGAATATGATTACTTAAAAAGATACGGACGAAATTGGCTTGACATAAACAAAGATGAAGATAAAGAGAAATTAATGGCAGATTTCATTTCAATGCATCCACGATACCCTGCCCTTATTCAGAGTAAGTCAAATCTATTTGTTTATTTTGTTTTCTTAACATGGAAGGAAAATTCAATATCACTGTCAATTACATATTTTAAAAAAGTTCACTACCTACCACTTAATAAATTGGTAACAAATGAAAATAAAAAATTACAATTTACAACCCGCACGATTAAATCACACAGAAAATTGAATTTAACCTATATTCTGTATGAAAATATGAATGTTTTCCTTTATGTAGTAAGACGGTTTTATTTACCAGAGTAGTGTGGCAGGTACTACTTTGCCCCACATCTAGTATAATGTTTTGCATTAACGATGTAAACAAGACACCAGAACAGTTATGAATAGTATGTGATATTATACAATGGAACATTACATAACTTGTGTACAAGAGTATTGTTTATTACTTACCAAACATGTCAGTGATTTCATTTGTCTGGAATCAAGAAATAGTTACATTGTTTTTAAACAAATGAGTCAAGAAGCTGAAAGTGTGAAAACATTATTCAATTTACTTGTGACCACAAATTCTCTAATGACAATTAAAGTGAAAATAAACTATTCTAAGAACATCATTGCTAAACTAAACCACTGATGAAGTCAAAAAATATTAGAGAATCATGATGCACCACAACAGGATGCAGGTGGATTAGAGAAGTCGGAGAGGATTTGAAGGAAATTGACCTTACACCAGAAGACACCACAGATAAGAACAAATTAAAAAACAAAATCAAGAATATCCACTTCACACTCACAAGAAACAGTCACAAACTGAATATTTTCAACACAAAGAAAGAGCTCGAAGATCAGAGCACATGAAAAAGTATTGGGAGGACCACAAGGTCCAAACAGAGCCTTCAAAGAAGACTAGATGATGGACTGACTAAAGTGATCCTTTGTGGTCAAAAACGAGAAGAAGAAGAAGAAGAAGAAGAAGAAGAAGAGAATCATGATACTCACTTGATCAGAAACTAATTTAATCATTATCCTTGAGAAACAATTGTTTCAAGATTTGTATTAATGTTTATGTATTTACCTTGGTGAATGTCTTGTTTATTATCCTTATCTCTGGTATTGGTTGTCTTTCTGCAGATTTGAGTGACCTTTGGATCTTAAATTCATACTAATTCTTACATTGTGTTGCAACTACAACCAATTGCTCTCATTGAAATCATCAAATATCTGGGGATTAGAAAATCAGTATACACAGATAGATTCCATTTTATGAATTAATTATGAGTAATTATTTAGTTGTGTTGTCATGTTACAGAACATGGGGAGCCAGAAGAAGGGGAGATAAAAATTATGACTGCTGCTTTGAGTATGCAGCTTATCAGTATCCTTTGCAGTCTGTGTTTTCTTAAGAGTTATATGGTGATAAGTTATTTGTATACATTAAAAATAAACTTTTTTTCTCCACAGAGACTATAAAAACAATTTGTATTAAAGAATTGGAATAAACACTTGGAAGTAAAACATAATGCTTATGAGCTCAAGTAATAGAAATTAAAGCTTTACTGTCAAAATGTAATTTGTCATTTGCACACTCTCATTATGACTTAACTGAAGTGAGAAATTACTAAAAAAAATACCTATATATTTAGAAAATAGATGATGAACTAAGGCAATTCTAGAAAATTGCTACAAATAATGATGATGAAATTTAACATTCCATGAAATCTGAAATATTGACCCGCAAAGTTTTCGTAACATATGTTGTGATTTTCATTGTTAAAATAATGTTTAATAGGTATAAATTGCATGTGTAAAATATTTCTTTAATATTGTTATTGTAGTAAAAGAAGGGAATACCTTTTCTTAATACCTCTCTAGATGTAGAAATAAGCTGCCCAAAAGCTGGTGATAGAATTTACAAGAAGAAATTGCCTTTAAATATGTCTGTCCAGAAATTAGCTTCTTTAGTTCAAAAACTTTTCAAAACTGGAAATGATACCCTATGCTTATCATACATCAGCGCCAAGGTGAGAAAATAAATATTATTTTACTTCAATCAATTGTTAGTACCAGTTTGATGTTACAAAATTAGATATCGAAGTGAGCAACAATAGTATGTGTTATTATATATTGTATTATTGGTTAAATTATTTTATTTCTGTCCCCTTCTTGCTATGTTATATTTGTTTTATATTTTTATTTATTAATTGTTAAATTCTGTATTCTTTGAAGAACCCCAACATTAAGGCACCTTTGGATAATGAGATAAAAGAGATTGGCTTCTTCTCTGTAGAAGAGGGTGACTGCATCATTGTTGATTGGAATTAATAAGCTCTTACTCTCAAGAGCAAAACTTCCGTCCTGAATTGGAAACCCAAATCGTGCAAAATTTTTATTTTGTTGACAGTGCATTTATTACTCAATAAAAACCAATTTTTTAAATTTGTCTAATATTTATTCTGGAAAGCATAAAAGGTATAGAGAGACAGCATTTACTTGTAGGAGGTTTTTGTGGTAATTACATCTCCAACAGTATGTTTTATGAATTTCATTCATAACTCCTTGGCCTATAGCTGTTTTGATCAATTNAGACAGCATTCACTTGAAGGAGGTTTTTGTGGTAATTACATCTCCAACAGTATGTTTTATGAATTTCATTCATAACTCCTTGGCCTATAGCTGTTTTGATCAATTATTTATCAATTACATTCTTCTTTTAAAATCTTTATTACGTAACGGAGTATAGGACTTTCAGATTTGCCCGATTAATTTCTTGTTCATTCAGCCATTATAAAACTACTTTTTAAATTTAGCCAAGTATTCATTTAACCAAATCAACCAAGTCTTCCTCTTCTTTAACGCTTCCATCTATTCTATTCATCTTATTAGACTAGCACTATTTAGCTAAGTCAAAGATACTAATATTCGGATCCTGTAAAGTTTAGTTGGTAATGTTCTGTAACACATTCAGGTTTACATGCTTCTTTTTGTTTTTTAAGCTAAACATTCTCCAGCTTCATTGTTGCTAAGAATGGTGTTGGTTTTTGAATCTTGGATCTTAATTTCATATCTTTAAACAAAATTTTACTCTTGAATACCATATTTTGGGATAATTTTTGAGTGAGTGCTGCTTTTACTGTACTATTTTTGCTAAACTGTTCCATTTGTTACTCTTAAACAAAAGTGATCGCTGAAAGTTCTGTGTGTATCATGAGAAGAATGGAACTTCCACACCATTGAATGAAACTATGTTCACAAATATTTTCTTTCTTGAACAGATTATTCCTTAAAATTATGAAATACTTTGTTACTTCTGTAACATTGTAATGTAAGATATTACAGAATAAAGCACAATTATTATATTTAGTTATGTCTCAGTATAGTAAATTGACATCTTTTTATTGAAATTTTTGTTTTTCTTTATTTGATTATTTTTCTAGCCCAAAATTTTTGCAGTTATTAATCATTTTCAATTGTAAGTAAAATGATAAAAGGAATGAACTTTCTGAATGAAAAACCTCTGTAAAATCATATACTTTATAGATAAACGTGACTGGAAAACAGACTATTGTTAGCACCAAGGAATGAATATCAAGTCTACATGTGATTTTAACTAAAAAAAACTCAACAGAATTATTTGTTTTTAGAATTCTGAAAAGGGAAAAAGGAAAATATGGATGTGTGTATCTGAATTAAAAGTATTTATGCAAATGTTTAATTTTACTTTTAGTGCTTGTTAATATTCCAAAATAAGACTTTTGGGGATATTTTCCTTTGCTGTTATTGGATTACCTATTTACTTATTATACAGCACTAGTAAATAAATTTAGTATATATTTTTTAATGTGATAACTGTCAGTTAAATTTACCTCAACCATTTTTCTAGACTTCTATGTTATAAAGCTATTCAACTTTAAAAAATGAAGACTACTTAAGGAATAATTAAACATTGCCAATCTCTGAAATTCCACATGAGTGTTTTATGAAAGAGTGGATGTACTATTGTTACGAGTATTTTATTATGATGATTAATAAAGTATGTTTTTGGGCTGCTCAATCTTCATCCAATAATTTACATTCGGAGAGGTGAGAGCTGTTTCTGGGACTATTCTCCCTTTAGTTACTACTGAGAGGAATGACATTTGAGTCCACATTCTTCTAAAAAGCCATATTATCAGATTTTCCTGAAATTTGGCAAATGTAGACGTTAATTTTCATGTATCTTACTCATAATTTGCCAGTAAGTTTCTTCAATATTGATTTAAAAGTAATAAACATTTCTTCAAAAAAATGTTCTGTTACAACATAACTTAACTTAGTCGATACCTAACACAACATTTTGGTTGGAATTGACCCTCCTACGTGTTTTCAAGAGATTGTGTAGCTTCATACTTAAACATCATGTGATTACAGCAAAGAAAAATCTGATAGTCAAATTTTCACTTCATTTAAAAGAGCTTTCCTTGTATCAACTACTAATATTACATTTTGCCCAGATGACAGATTGCTTTATGGATTTGTATTATTGTATATTATTAGATGATGATATAAGAGAGAGTTTTTATTCATTGGTAAGAAATTAACAGAACCAGGACCATATATACAACTTGACTGATATTACCTTAAGCATAGCCTGACACAGCAAGTTTTAAGGAGAAAATTTTCTCCTAGATTTCTTCCCTACTCCAGCACTGGAAATTTTAGAAATGTAAATTTCATGTGTATATTTGTTCACCACAGGATTTGTACAATTGGAAATAGCCAGTAATAATGATCTATTTTGTTAGAGAGGGGTTATCAACTTTTTGTTATAAATTTTAAAATGTGCAAATTAATTAACCAATACAATTAAAACAAGTGCATTATTTTATTTTTAATATAAATACAAACTAATTTTCTTTCTATCCATATAGCTGCCAGTATTAATTTGTATTCAGTGGGCGGCTTTATTTTTTTAGTATTGTGGGTCAGGAAGAATGTTAAATATGGCCCTGCACAGAACTGTGATTACTAATTTTAAGTATTGTGTACCTATTTGTGAACAATATTAAATTAATTAGTTACTGAATATTTATCTGGAATTTTTAATCTTATTATTGAATTATGTATCCATGTATCTTCTCCTGGTATATTTCCTTATTATAAAGAGTATATGTTATGTTCAATTACCATACAACATACTAGTTTATGAACAATTTTTTGAGAGGATTTTATAAAAATTTGTGTCAAAACTTAATAGTTTACTGTTTGCTGATGTAAGAACAATTATTTTACTGATGAAGATCAAGAAGGGAAAATTTTAGTGTAGATTTCTTAAACAAATTATATTTGTGTATGCTAGTTTGATTATCTTAAAATAATAATATATTTTAAAATTATAGTGTCATTTCATTATTTATGGAATGTGCTTTATTGTACATAATTTATTTTTAAGTTTCATGGGAAAGGAGTTTTTTTAAATCCATAATTTATGTAACTTAATTAAATGAAGTTGAACAACTTTGATGAAGCTATTTACAGCTTCTTAATTTTCAAATAAACATGTTAAATATAGAATCTGAGATGCTACAATTTGTATTTATTGATGTTCTTACCTAAGAGTTTTGTTTTCAAATATTATGTTGCAGAAATTTTTATATTTCCTTAAATTTTCTTTTTTATATTATTCAGTTCTGTACTTTAACAAAGTTGCTAACAAATTTTTAAAAAATATCATGGTGAAATAAATTGCTTCAAATTGTGTTTTGACTTTTGTTGAGCATTTATTCTGGATATAATTATAATAATTATTGAAAGCTGAGTTATAACTTTCTAGTTTTTAAATATAAAGGCTTGTTAATATTGTTAATGTTTGAAAATGTGTTTTTCTTTAGCTCATTCTCAGCTCTAGGGTTTCATAAGTAGGCTAATAATGTTGCATGGATCATTCTTAATATTATTTTCAAGTTATTCATGTGTTGTTTGGGAGATCAAAATTTAATTCTATTCAAATTATCAACTGTCTTACATTCTTTATATCTTTTTCAACTACCAATCATTAGTCCCTACGTCAATCAGCAAATGTCAAAGATTATGATGGAATAGTTGGCTCAACTTATTTGAAATTTTATAATTGGTCAACATGGTGTGTCAAGCAGCTAACTATTTTAGTCTTTTATGGGGGCACTTCTGCTTTGGGGCACAGAACACATTGGGGAAGACTCCATCAATGGGATGCTTCTGTGCTGGTCCTTTCATGATGGCTACCCCCTAGATTGACGGGGAAAAGTTTTGTGAATATACAATGAAAACACTCTTTGTATATAGCCTAATACTGTGTGTTCAGACTCAATAAGGTCGTTACAATCACATCTGAGAAAATAACACAACCTCAAATCCCTCCAATTACACTCAGTTGACTTCAACCTTCATTGAAGCATGAGTGTTTTTGGATTGTCTTAAAGTGCTGAAAGGGATATTAGTTTAAGTTACTCATTTAAAAAAGTTTCCCATGGACGAAGTTACACCTGAACAAATTTGAGTTCTCTTTTATTTAAATATGAGTTTTTTACTTTTATTTCATTTTTAATAGGAAAATGAACAATCATAGACTTTTGTTCTTTGGACAAATAAAGTAATGTTTTGCCAAAAGATGCCCCTGTACTCAAAAATGCAAATTTATCTGCATGAAATAAAATTGAAGGATTTAAAATAATATTTTCAGTGTATCTAAGTAAATTTTTCATTACATTTTTTTTTCTTCAATTCATACATTTCAAATTGCTTTTTGTCTTGAGACTGTTAAATTACTCCCCATTCATTTGCAAGATCAACTGCATAGATTTTCATTTCATACATTCAAGATTTAATGTAATGAAAAACTGTTCTCGACATTTTAGGTTTCTTACCAGAAGATCAAAAAATGCTACCTGACAAGCTTTCAGGTCCTTTGAATCCTCCTGACTCTTGGGATCCCTGCATTGCAGTGTACAGGGTTGTTCGTTATGCCACTGGAAGGGCGACAAAAGTTTTAATTAATTGAGGCGCTAAAGTAGCTAGGAACGACCCTGGGGATAGGTCAGCTTAATACACAAAAGAAGACAACTATACTTCATAGTGAAACACACAATATTTCAGTTAAAATGAAAAATTTAGACATTTCAATGATTAATTGAGATTTTACACCTCTAGCTGATGTTGCATCTTCATTAATATGTAAATAAAGGGGTAGTACTGAACATGCTCCAAAATAATGTCTTTCTCAAGTGTAAAATGATTCAAAACTATTACTGGATGCCCAAAATGAATCTTTGGACTTCAGAAGAAAGAGTCTTTGGGACCCAGATTCAACTGATCCGCCAGGGATGGAAACCCTGCCATGTACTTTCCTCATGGCACTTTCTTCATGCTGCTGTGCGAATCTCCACCACTGACTGCGGCACTGTACCAATCACATGGACATTTTCTGCATATTTCCAATAAGTATGTTTTAAATAATTAAATAAGTCAAAGAAAGACAATTAGGTGATTAAGAATAGTATACATTTTTTTTATAATTCCCAGTTTTAGATGGTTTAAATAAAAAATTTATTAAAAAGTATGGAGGCAACTGCCCCCCATGCCCCACCCTATTATTGGATTTTTTTAAATAGACTCCTCACTTTGAACTGCTGTGGATGCCACAAAAATAATCGTAGAAAAAAGTAATTAACACCATAAAATTTGTCTCATTCTTCTGCTTATACTCAAGTTTTAAAAAATGGTTCTAAGAATGAATAATACTGTTTTAATAACATAAATGTTTCAAAAAACACGAAAATTTTACCGTTTGTTTCTTCTTTGATATGTTGACTTTACTATTTTTCATAAAATAAACTAGATGTGTCGAAAATAATTCTTATTCAGCAAATATTAACTTCATGTTTGTTACAACATTTCAAAATTTCAAGCTTCTGCATGCAAAATATAATGAGTTATTAATCTTTTTCAAAAACATTGCCAAAAACGACCAGGCACATTTTTAAGAAACAAAATTTATTGTCGCCTTCAGCAAAATTGAACCGCACTGTGATCACATGATCAATGAATTTAAACATTTAAAACTTATTATGTAATCACAAATAAGTGATAAACAGAACTATATTTTCATTTGGCGACCGCAGAAAGGCATTTAGGATCATGAATAACCTACTAGACATCTTTTATTTTTACAGATTGTTTGACATGGCTATTAAAAGGAAGGTTACCTTTTTGAAAATAGATAAGAGGAAGAGATTATGACCATTTTCAATGAATTACCAAGAGATTCTGAATTGGTGGATAATTCTAATGGTATAATGGCTTCATAGGAAACCACCTTTCTAAATAGTTCACAAATCAAGAAATAGGAAAATTTGAACTTATTAAATGCATTTATAAGACAAATAAATTATTTTTCTCTGAAGTTCCAAAAGTGTGCTTTAAAGAGTTTAAGTTTTATCTTTAAACTTCATGATCAAATCAATTAGTTGTCAATTTATCCACGTTATGATATTTCTCTTGATTGCAAGTGTCGTTTAAGTAGGTTGAGATCAGGGGCGGATACTGACTAATATTTTAGGGGGGTATTAACAAATGAATATAGTCTTGGGCGTAGTATGTTCCAAAAAACATCCCAAACTCGGAAAAAAAATTTAAAATTCTAAAGCAAATTGTAAGTTTAGGTCAACTAAGTGTTAATTAATGTGCAGTTCAGTACAGTAACACCCTACTTTCTAGATTATTTTAAAATTTATGTGCGACAGGAGAAAGTGATTGTCTTCTTATGAAGTATCATGCCAATCACATCAACACCCACTCTCACAACTGTAGTGGCACCACCATCGCCGCCACTACAACTTAGTCGAACTGGGTATGGCACATTGTGTATTGCTAAATTGTTTCTACAAATATCCTGCAGTACTAATTACAGATTTAAAATTTTTTAAATGTGTCAACCTTCTTGAAAATCATAAATATTTTTGCACAACTAGAAATTCATTCTCTATGTGTTTTTAGNGATGAGAACTCTTTAATTATATATGCACTTAAAAGATGGAGAATGTGATTAAAATATGAAATCAATGAATTTACAAATATATGAGAGAAATACGAATATGTCTAGTGAAACATGCCCGAACTATGAAAAATACACATTTGTGACAATTTAATTATGATGAAAACAGACCCCCCAGGGGACTTACATCTAGTAAGTGCGTGTTTGGCGAACACAGGGCCCCAGGCTGAGTCTGGCATTGCTTCCATTTTCTTGTGCTAGGCTCCTTCCTTTCTCTTTTCTGACCTTCCTTGGTCACCTCTTGTTCTTTTCATAGGCCCGTTGTAACGGAATGATAGTTGTTTAAAGCTATTATTATTATCTTTCATTTTCCTCATTTTTTTCATCCCTCTCATTTTTGCCCTACCCCTCATTTTTTTGTCCCCCCCCCTCATTTGTTTGTCCACAATGTTTTGATATTTGGTTTTGAGATATGTTTTGGTATGTTGTAAATCAGGAGGGTTTTTAGTGGGTATGGTTGAGTCATTCGGCGAGTCCTACATGCGGGGAGAGTCATGTTGCTCTCCCTAGTGCATAACTGCATTTTCGCTACCTGTACAAGTTTTTAGGACTCCAATGACCGTTGATGTCGACATGAGCCGTAAAGCCCCCACCCCCAAAAAAAAAAAAAATGCAAACAAGAAATGCTAAAACATATTCATCCCTATTAGTATCTTGACTATTTATCCTACCATTGACTGGGACATTTATAGACATGCAAAAATTATGTACTTATAATGAGATAAAATGTTTTATATTTAAGTACTCAAGGTGTGCCAGAGAGAAGTGACATTCTGACATGTGCCACAGTGTCCTTTATGTTCATTCATAGAGTTTGTTCATTTGTCTTCCTTTATCTCTGATCATTATCATTGAGCTAATTCTATTATTACCCTGTCTATAAATTATTTCATTGAACACTATCGCTCCTTAACGGAACATAGTGCCAAAGTGAGAGCTCTTTTTCTGACTCTATTTGATGCTGTTCCTCTGATCTTTCCATGCCAATTCACACTGGTTTATTTTACTTAGCATCCTCCTCCTCTAGGTGCCTTTCTGTTACTCTACACCTTGCTTTCCTTGAAGATTCCAGTCAAGGGCTTGGTTTCTCCATTGCATCTGAAGTTTTCTTAAAGTGTGACCTATCCAATGTCACTTTGTTTTTCTGATATGATAATCAATGCGTTACCTATACTTCTCTCTGGAAATCCTCATTTCGAATTTCCATTAACAAAATTCTGAATATTTGTGCCAGTATATATTAACAAAAGTCTGAAGTTTATTTTGCACGATAATCATCTACTGCTACCTTTCTGATTCATACAATAAAAATGCTTTAATATTGCTGTTAAATATTATAAATTTCAATTTATGAGAAACGGAACAGTTAAAATGAATTTACTATGATTATAATTTAAATTTATTTATTTTTAATTAAATATTTCTTGCAAATATTAACAACAAAGATTATTTTTTTAAATCCCTGATTGTTACCTACAATTTGAGAATCCCTGCAGAATTTGACACACCAAAAAAATGAAAGCAATATAGAGCCACAATAAAATTTGAAAGTTGATGAATTGGCAAACCCAACTTTTATATAATCAATGTGAATTTTTAATAGGATTGTTGTTGGAGCACGTTTCACTACCAGTAATATGAAAACAAACGTCCCATCCCATCTTGGCCCGGATTTTTCTCCGGTTTTCCTTTGGGTAGAGGCAGATTTCTTACACAGGTTCTCTAGGCCTTTGTCTAGGGGCACGTTTATTGAAACAAGAAATCGTGAATTTAGTGTTATTTCAATTCTTATGATTTGTAAACACTATACTCAGAATAATATATAGTTCAATAATAATTCGTACATGTAAAATAATTTTTTTGCGTTAAATTACAAACATGTTGATATTCTTTTAGTATTATAACTTGTAGCTGATTTTTTATCTTATCTAGGAATTTTTACTGAAATTTTTGAATCCGCCTCTGCCTTAGGCCCTTGATCAGAATTGATGGGTTGGTCCCTTGCTTGCTTCTGGAGAGTAAATTAGTTTATTGTCCTCCACGTGGTCATACGCAGTTTGTCTGCTTTTTTGACAATAAATTTATTTTATTTTAACGTTTTCTACTTTTCCATGGTATGTCAGATACTTTCAAATAGAGCGCTTCATCGAAAATATCGTTGCGAAGGTCGAATCCCTTCTATCGACCTCAATTCTCTCTTCAAATGGCAGCCTTCGAAAAGTTGACGTGTGAGTGCGTATATACGGGCGTTGTAGGTGATGGTGCAGGTGGGGAAGGGGGCGTAACCAGTTGACGACCTTCGCGCCACTTCGTACAAGAGTACAGCAGTCACCCAACTGGACAGTAATCTGGCGTGGCACAGGACTCGGAGTGAAGAGAGAGGAGCACTTGTCCTATGGACCTGACGTAGTGACAAGAGTGCTGTGTGTTGTGTTTGTAATTTGAGATGACAGAGGCGCACCCTGTTTGAGTGAAGGATTTACTGTGCACGAGGTACGTCTTTACTGGAATGTGAGTTAATCTTTATTTGTCGACATGATTATCTAAATGGAATGAGGATTGCCCGTTGTAACGGAACGATAGTTGTTTAAATTTTATTGTTCTGCTGTACTGGCAGTGACAACCAAGCTTTCATATCAGGTTTGCAACAGCTGTATAAGAGTATTGAGAAAATATTGCCTCAAATTTTCAATTTGTCATACTCTTTCGGTGTGTTCAATTATCGAGGATACAAGTAAGAAGCATTGTAGTTATTGTAACATATGCTATATCTAAATATTTGTGGTAGATGCATATTAAATGTCTAGCAAGTTACATAAGTTTTGATTCTAAGCTCTTTATACTGATTGAAATACCAAATGACAGTTACTGTTGTTTAGTTATGAGTTAATTTATTGTNCTAAGCTCTTTATACTGATTGAAATACCAAATGACAGTTACTGTTGTTTAGTTATGAGTTAATTTATTGTCACTTAGACATGAATTTTTACATGCAATAAAATAAATCTCCATTGTAAGTTTGTCAGGATAGTAATTATGTTTCAGTTATTGTATGCATTGCGTGTGTATAATTGTGTACGTGTTTTGTAAACTTTTTTCCCTTTGTGTGTTCGTACACAATATTGTTATTATGACAGTTGTTGTTGCTTGTAGCTACAATGTCTTCTTCTAAATATGGACCACTTGTGGGTGCTATAGATGAAGGAACAAGCAGTGCAAGATTCTTGGTGAGTCTAAAATTTAAGATACAGCATTACTTCTTTTTTATATTTACTGAAATATGTGTTATTTTGTAACTGTTAAATTTTTAAAAATGTACACAATTTTGTACTTGGACATTTATATCTCAAGTATAGGAAACTGATCTAATTTTGTTGACTGGTTAAAGATTAGTGTTTGATTAGATTTAAAATTTGATTGACACCTCGTAGCTCATGTGTATATTCATGTTTATTTAAAATGCTGGAATTTATGAAGAACATTATTATTGGTACACTGTAATATTAATGAATTATCCATTAAGTTAAATTGTGAAATTTTTAAAACCATTGTAGTGTTAGTTAAATTGCAACATAAAAATGACTACACTTTGTAAATATGTGTGTAAAGTTTTATCTGTGAAATTTTTTATCTGATAAATTTTATTGCTTCTTATCAGTGAAGGCAAGATAAAATAAGCAAAATTTTGATCATCGAGCTTTCATGTGGATCTTCTTGGTCACTTTCTCCTAGAGCAAACTAGGGTATAGCTACAATTTTTATTCCGATATGCATTGAATGCTTTTATAAAAGTTTTAGACTACCCCTTTCACCCATAGGCCAATAGTCAAGGCCGTTCGGAGATAGAGGGGCCTCACAGTATTATAAAAGGTAATTTGGTGCCAAAAGAAGTATTCGAGATCCCATAGTTGGCAGCGAGATCTACTCTCGTATAGATCTTTCTCATTTCACTTTCGTTCTAGTCAGTACTTTTCAAATTGGAGCTTGAGGGCTCGCCAACATCTAGGTCATTAGAGCTCGAGTATTTGTTGAGTTACATTCGTTTTAAAGAATACTGAGTCTAAATATTATGTTACTTTTTGTGTACAATCACGAAAAAAACAGGTTGTAAAAACAGAATTGAAGCCAGAAATAATTTTCAATAATAATCATAATAATAATAACAACTACAATTTGAGTTTAACCCGAAAATTAATTCTTTTTGAAATTGTAACTGCATAACCTTCAAAAATCAACGTTGAGTTAATAGCGTCAGTTTTCCGTCTGTGGAGTAAAAATTGTTGTCGTTGAAAATTGCTTGTGCGATATTACGACTTCTAGCCTTCATTATTGTAAAAGTTGAGTGACGAAGATACGAATTTCAAATTTTCACTTGTATTATATTAAAACATAAGTAAGAATCGGATCATTATGTGAAAAGGCAAAAAAGAGTTTTGCCAATTGCTATCGCGCTTTGAGCGAGGTAGGTGTAGCGCTTTTAAACGCTTTGAAGTGTCACCACTGAGTGCCTATTTGAATAATGCATAATAAGGACGTATGTCCCCTCATCGATTTAGGAGGAACATCAACTCAATTGGTGTTGATCTCCCTTGAACTCGAGGCTTTTCGTAATCTGGATTTGATTTGATGAGATTTCGTTGCTTATGATAAAGCATGTGGATGAAGCTCCGATTAGAAGCATTCTAATTGCATTGCATAAGTGCCACGATGTATTAAGATAAGATGGATGAGATTATTAATTTCACAGCAATTGAGCATAGCTTGACGTGGCTTAAAAAAACGCATAATTTGGAAAAATGTTCATTAGACACATGTTAATGTAACAAATACTCCAAAAAACAATAAAGTAATCAAATTTATCAACGCCATGATAGAAACGAAAGAAATAGAACAAGAATAACATAAGGAGGAAGGTGCAAAATTAATATCTAACAAAATCAGTGTGAGGTTTTATTAGTGGTACTAAAAAGCAAGTTAGAATCCCACAACAGTCGAGGAGTATAGCGATGAGTCTCAACGCTGGCGAAGCACAACTAGAGTATGCAAGTGTTAAACAAAAGTGGAAAGAGTATATTTAAATCTCTTTGTAAAAGATAAGCATGTTCGATTCAGTGTGCTCTTCTTTCAAAAATGAAATACTAGTTTTTTCCAAAAATCAGTTTTAGTCATCCTCTTCAAGAAGCAAATTAATTCAGAAATTGGCCGCGGCACCCAAATGGGCGACTTCGTGTTTGAGAGAAATACACATTTCCATATTTATCTCCTATTTCTGGAGCACCAATTCTATCCTCGTCGGTCCATTTTTTCTGCATTTAAGTACATTTTCACGTTAATGAATATGCCTCATTTTACCCCTGCACGTATTCTTCTCCAAAAACGTGATATGAAAACTATATATTTGCTAACTAAACTACGTATGTGTTACATTCGGAATATAGTTTATATTGCGGTTGATATTATTATCACGGCTCGGGTTTTTCATATTAGATATTTTTTCCCGACTTTCTATGGCTTTGAGACGATTTTTAGCATTTTTAACCTCGTGGGACCATTTTACCTCAATTTAATGGTGCAAATAAATGCACATATTTTAAGGATGCATATATTTTTCTTGTAGAAACTTCGTAATTACTGTAACCAATCAAAATATACTTGTTTATTGTTGAAATATGACTTGTACTATATAAACGAGCTCACTAGTATTATTCAACTAACCCGATCTACACTTAGACGTCCTTAGATACGCACAATACTTTTTTTTAAAAGAATATTCTCGACTTTTTGTGCATATTTTTCGATTTTTTGTGCATACCAATCGGAACATTATTATTATATTAATACTTAATATTTGCTCACTCATGGCTCATTTAATATTACAAATATCTCTTTTAAGCTATTGAGTAAAACATATTGTTTAATTCAGTTTTACAGCTCATATTTTTATAACTTACTAGCTGAACTCTCCCCATCGTTGCCCGGGGTATGAATTTCTCCCGACCGTTTCACATAATTTCACTGTTAGAAAAATGGATATCTCTGCAATTCCCTTGACGACGGCCCCGCTCTATGATCTGCTATTACCTGAATAAGATTTCACGATACACGTATTCCGTGCTAGTGACGGGGAAATTTAAAACATCGTACGTTGTCATACCCACTTTTCACACAGTTTGGTAAATTCTCATAGAAAGGAGTGTATTAATTTACTCGATAAATCAAATTTCCAAACGTTCTTCTTTATGTATTGGTTGAATTAAATTTTAGATACATTTATAGACGCAACTGTTGCCTAATATTTGCCATAATAATTTATATTACTGTTTTTCTGTTTGTCGCATTAAATTGTACTTCTGTGTGGATCCCTGGAAGTTCGAAACTCGGTGAAACTGAAGGTTAGGACTGTATCGTGTAAGCAATAGTTCTTAGGTTTTTAACTCAGATGGAGCACGTCTTGTGGTGTTGGGTTTTTCTTTAAGAACTACGCTAAAGAAGTCGGTTAGTGAAAAATTGAATCTTCCTTCTCTTTGGATTTTTATGTTACGGCGTCTTTTCTAACGAGGAAAGGTAAGATTCGGTACGAACAATTGGGCGGACAAATACGAATCCAGCACGTTTTAATAAGTAGAAGAAGAGTATTGGAAAATGAACAGTCAACGTTTACTCTGATTCGACTGCTGTGTAGTCAGAGTGGAGATCGTAAAATGCGTGTGAGAAGCGCTGCAAAGGCATAGCATAAAAGTTAGAAAAGATTAAAATATGTTAAAGAGCCTTGTTATGAAACCTCCAGGAAAGGTGACCTAGCTGAATGCAAATCTATACGTTTATTTATATGTATGAGAAGAATTTAAGTCTTTGAAATCAAATAAATGTTAAAATGTGTAGTCGGGAAACAGGGCTGTCCGGCGGGGATCACGGAGAGAATAGGAGGGGAGCGGGCGATCACGACTACGATACAATTGTGAAATTCGAATTAAAATTACATCGCTTTAATGTTGTAGTATTTCATTGAAAGAGACGGCGCCATAGTTCGGATGGATTTTTGGTACACAGAGATTTACATTTTTAAATTACAAAGAAATTTCTTTTCGAAATGATTTCTTTCTCACTACGCTTCGCCGCCATACTCGCCTCGTCTCGAGCCACCACTTCTCTCCACCTAATCGAAAAACTTCATTTGATATAAAAAACATGTGTAATGACAGTTGTCAAAATTCAAATGTAATTTTTATCATTGAATTCGTGTTCAGAACCTGGAAACTTTCCACGTTATACGGTACATCAAGAATTGTTAACAATACCTAGACATTGCTAAATAGAAAAATTATTTTCTACTTTGCCTGGTGATTTCAGGCATTGTTCACATTTTCTTCGATGTCTTATTTCGTCCGTTGCCGGTTAAATTGAGATAATATAAGCCCTAATACGTAACGGATAGACATGCTGGCACGATTTGACAAAACTTTTACCTGCCACTGGTTGTCGAAAGGCACGAATTGAGAAACTTCTTAAATTGTACCCTTCGAGCAAGGCACGATTTGAGAAACTTACTTGTCCATGTGGCCAGCGGCGGATCCAAGAGGGGGCCAGCCCCTCCCCAAAACTGAATAAAAATAGAATCGGAAGGTTTATACGTCGACAAATATTCAGTACACACATTAAAAGCAACAGCTAATAAAATCTGTGTAAAACGACTTCATAGGGCAAACATATGACTTTACTCTTATAGATTTTCATCCCAACGTGGATACATGAGCGTAGAGCTGCGATATTTCACTGTTTCTAGAATATTCGCTCTCCAGCGACATTTCGAGCCACCCCTCTAATAGAAAAGTACTTTGATAAATTTTATATTAAAACGATAATCGAAAATAAATAAATTAAACGATAAAAAATAAGTAATTTAATAATGGAATAAATTAATGATGATGTGTTTTATTGATGTTCTTGTAAAATGTATAATAAAAACATTGTACGATTCATGAATGATAGGAAAAAATTTCATTATGGGCTGCTCCCAAAATCAAATTCTGGATCCGCCCCTGCATTTCGGACAAAAGGAACTCTTCTTAACCATGTAGGTAGTCATTTTATCCCGTCCCTATGTGAAAATCAAGAACATTTCTTGAGAGCTTGCAGTTGTCACTCTTTTTAAGACTTGGTATTTTGATGTAAAAGTTACTGCCCGATGGTAAAATCGGCCTCTTTATGAAATGGTTGAAGATTTTCAACCTCTTTATGAAGTGTTACACACACCTAGAAACTAGTTTCCACGGTCAATAAAATCACTCTCTCCTCACTTCTGCAAGGTGAATTTTTACGTGAAGGTGGGTGTGTAGAATAGGAGATTTTTTCAAGGTCATTAAATGTCATGTATGAAAGTTATTGCTTTTACAAAAATACAAAAGACACCAAAAAATATTTTCAAGTCGAAAATTCAGATGTACACAAAATTTATTTTGTCGTTTCATTAGACGTATAATACTTAACGTTCATGATATTTTTAATTCTTGCATTGATGCGCCATATTGAAAAAATTTTCACATCTTTTCCACGTGTTTTGGGTGTTATTTGCTTTTTAGGTTAAATACACCAATAATTTCGTTTTATTTTTAATTATTTATATTCAGCTCTTTGGACAACGCGCATTTTCATGTATCGTTTGTCTCCGTAGCTCAATTTTCACGCGACTTACAACGATTTTAATCCCGCTCCCACCGGACGGGTGTTCTTAATAGGCGGTGTGCTCATTCCTCGTGTAGTTTCTTAGAGTTTGGCTTTACTTACATTACAAAAGTGCACGTAGTGGATTAGTAAGTTATGCTTTCGCTCGAACTCTACCTGACAATGAGAGTTATAGACCAGTATTGCCAACTGTGGGTGATTAAAACAAAGACTTTGATGCGTACGCCGCATCTGGAATAAAAAGCGATTCTAGCTAGACAAAAGGAAAAATCAAAGTCAAGATTTTGCGTTTTAAAGCATACAAATATTTTTATAGTGTTTGACAGACACACATTAGTATCTTATTTAGTTCATTTATTTCCATAAATGATTGTATGAGACCACGTATCACCTGTGTGCATTTTAAGGAACATACCTATTGGCTCTCCATCAGTTTCTACTGAAAAAGAATAAATGTTACAGTTTGTCAATGTTTCTTAGTTTAGTTTGACGAATTAGAATATGTAAAAAAAGTTAGAATAATCGGTTTTATATATAAAGAATGCCATGAACGTTTCTTTCCTAAAACTGAAGTAATATTCACGTTTTACAACAATAATTTACAGTGCACAGAATAATATGCTACAAAATTAAGATCCATTTGAACCATATAACTTCTAAAAATATGGTAAAAATCAGGAAAAGCTAAAAAAAAACTAGTTACAATGAAAGTATAAACATTTTAATCGAGGGTCAGTCTGCCCGGATAGACTGACAGATGCGGGTGAGAGAAATCTAGACCCCCTAAATTTTGTATAGTTTTAAAATATTTTAAATATTGCGATGTACGGTCATACTGGAAAAAGAATAGATTTAGAAAAAAGAAAATAGTATATTTTGAAGGCTAAAGAGTTTTCCCATTAGAACCAGTAATTTTCTTTATGGGTTGCGGACTCGTGAAAGAAAAATCCCTCAAAAGTTAATATGCAACCCGCAATGCATCGGTGTATTAACTCTGAAATGTTGTATCACCTCGAACAGTATAAAAGTGGGAACAATTCTATTTATTGGCAGGAAGTCGCGTTACAATTCACTATGAGGTCCGTGCTATCATCTAAATTGTAAATGGACAATACTTACTTGTGTACAATGCTTAAATATGTATTGCGCGATAAATAAATAGCGCTTGAGCACAAGTCTAAAATGTAACTTTTGGTCATATCCCGCCAAGTATACCCAAAAATTAGTTACCATTACAATATTTTCTTGACTTGAGTAAGAGCATTCTATTTATGTTTCACTTTGTTTGGCTATGTACTATTTATTTTATAATTTGCGTACGTTGTTTAAAATGCATCATAATTTCGAAATGTCATTAGTTCATAACCTGTTATGTAGCGTGACTCCCTACAGCATAGAGCATTGAAAGACAAATACAGCACATAAATGAACAAATTCTCTAAATGTATATTTCTTTCTCTTCAAAGCCGTTGCGATGTTTGTGTGGAGACTGCAATTTGTGAAAATTCAACTTTAACGTATTGTGGGCTATAAGACATTATTATGGAATGAGCCTCTGAATTACAGCACGAGAATGTTCTAATAGATAAATGTTTCGGGTTATTTAACCAAGGTTCATGGTTTTTGTCGATAATTGTACTGGAAGTCTGAGTGTTACTATAGACGTGAAATTTGTTACTTGGAAAGCTATGTTGTTGAGCAAATTATCTTAAAAATTTCGAAGTGACGAAACTGGACAACGTTCATTTGATTTTCCCATTAACTTCATGGATAGATTTTCCTTTACTATGCAGTCATTAGACAGTTAGTTTTGATTATTTCTCATGTACTTTTTTCGATTTTTGTACAAGATTGGATGTTTTTAGAAAATAACTGTGAAATATTAACTTTTTATTTTGTCACAAAAATTAGAATCTTTACATTTTCAAAAAAAAAGTGAATTCATGATAAAACTATGAATTAATATAGCCAGTATAGGAAATGTATGGTGAAATAATAATTTTCTTTGTGGGTTGTCATTTGTTAAGAAATTTAGAAAATAATCTTCGAATAACTTTGTAGTTAAAGGAGTATCGCGTACGTATTATCTACAGTGAATAATCGTAGCCTCGTCCTATACTAACCCCAATAAGATTTGCGAGTTTATTTCTGCCCGTAGATTTATTATTGGAAGAAAATGTGTACCACTTTCAAAATGGTTTAGAAGCACAGAAAGTGCTACGATAATAACATTTTCCCCTTTGGTTTTGGTTTAGAATTGAAAGCTTGTGGAATGTTAATAATTAGATAAATATAGGAAAGAATGTGCAGTATAGTTCCTTAGTAGATTTGATAAGAGTAATTTTCTTTCGTTCAAGGAAAATCAATTTTTGTGTAGATTATTTAATTTTTTCTCCACCTCTACTGACTGTGCCCATGGTTAACCTAGTTTCATCATGCTACAAATATGAGAGAACAAAATTGCGGAATGAAAAAAGAAAGAAGCAGGAATATATAAAAATATATTTTTTATAATGCATCGATATTTTTTAGAAGTTAGTCATATAATACATTTGTATCGTAATACATAACTATTTATTACACTTTTATTATAAATATTTAGAAATAAAATAAAGGAAAAGATTTAGTATTTGGGAGACTGGATAAGCGAGAATACAAACACTCGTAATTTTGCCCTCGGGCGGACGCAGACAAGGTCGAGGATGCGAGGGATGGTGGGGGGGGGACGGAAGAGTGGAGTGGGGGAGACGGTTTCCACTCTATTAACACTACGCTTTGAGTCATCATCGTAGACGTAGTTATGTATAGACGTAATTACAATAAAGACATAGGAATGCATTGGAACCCGTTCTTATTACCACTAGATGCAAGTTGAGATGTACTGTTGTGAGGACACCAGTCAAGTCGCTTTGAAGATAAAGTGTATTGTCTTTATGCTCTTTATAAAAGAGAATCTAACCGACGAAAGTCTTTCATTTCTAAAACGTCACTCTTGAAATTCCACTGATTGGTGAAGGAGAAAAGAAATTCGCAAGTAACTACTTCACACTCTCAATTTACAGCGATGAGTATGTGCTCGGTGGTCGCGGAGAAAGCGCAATGTCACAACCCGCCCAAGAATAGCAAATTGTTTTTTGTTTTTTTCTTCTTCTAAAAAATGCAATATTTTATTGTTCACTACGGGGAGTGAACCTAGAAGTGGGGTACGACTCTGATGCAGATTTTCATGAAAATGTGGCAACTGACCAAAAGTTACTTGTGATTATTTTTAAGTTCATTCTGATAAGGTCCTAACTTAATTTAACAGCATTGATTCACTTGACAATGAAGGTACTTTAGGAATCGCTTATTACTAGCATCTATATCCTTCAAATAGAAATATTCGAGTTTTGATAGAAATATCGACATTGGAATACAGTGTCGCATTGTATTACACCATAAGGCACATTAGGTAAGAGCCTGGAGTACAATATATTAAGGGGTACAGAATTGTATGACGGGGAAAAATAAATATCTATTATAATTTGTTGAGAGAGACATTAAAAGTGACTATGAAGAATTGCGAGTCTTATTAAAAGCGCTGTTTTGTGAGTATTACTGTTTCAAAACATTAAGAAAACATATTTTCGAAAATGGTAGGCGAAGAACAAGTACTAAAGAAATGTATTATAAGAGCTAAGAAAGAAAATTGTAATTAATTTAAGTATTAGAACGACCTTCTAAGAACACTAATTTTATTAATGCTCACTTACAAGTTCTAAATATTTAAATTGTAATAATGTCAATTGAATTAAATTTAGTTTTTATTGAACATATTACTATATTTTGGTNTTACAAGTTCTAAATATTTAAATTGTAATAATGTCAATTGAATTAAATTTAGTTTTTATTGAACATATTACTATATTTTGGTGAAGTAAGTATTTGTAGAGAAGTATTTTGTGACATGGGGTTGTAACTTAATTCGTGTTACCTTGATTATATAAACAAAAATTCTAGTCAATGCATATACAGTTCTCTGAAAAAAGCTATGCACAAATTAAATTGCTCACGAAATTTTTTCCACGACAAAGGTTAGGGAAAAAGTTTGTCGAAATTTGTATGTACCCCTCTGAACGTTAGTATAGTTGTGTTTCAGGACGATTCCCGTTCAAATTTGTCCGGAATCAAACCCTGTATTAAAAATAATTGAATAGGTTATGTTCCTCGTGGGAACTTTCTTTTTAATTTTTTGTTTTCGGTGCAAGTCTTTTTATACTTTTTAATTCAGTCGGTATCCACTTTTTTATTTTGTTGTTGTAAAATTAAAGTGTTACTCTCAGTAACCCTATTGCAACCTGTTTTCACTATGATGGATTTATTGAAAAAATCTTTTTATTCACTACTGATCTGAACTAGTAAAGAGTGATTCAACACGGCGGCATTCGAAATATTTTGGATAACTGTTTTAATTAACATTTTTAACGTAGCGTATGAAGGACGTTGCATTATACCCTAGTATATCGAGTTTAAACAGTAGCACATTTAGAATTCAACCATTATGAATGAAAAATTAAAATTTCATTCTATTTTCAAAAATAAATGAAAATATTCTAAACAGAACATGAATTTTTACAAAATATAATAAAATTATAATTATCTGTGTTCCACTGGTTCGTATTTGCTTTGCGTAATATAAATATATTCTTGCTGAATCGTAAATCGCCTTAAATTTACCTCATTTTTCGCCCATATTTCCATGTTTTCAGACGCCCCGGATATCTCATTCCCCACCCACTCTATAATAAAATCCGAAATTAGATATAGAAATGATGTACGATAATAATTTAATAGGTAAACAAAAATTCAGTTTATAGAGTAGATTGGCTGAGAACGTGAACCATCTCGTGGTGCAGTGGAAGCGACGTTCCCACTGCTTTTGTCGTGGGTGCGGAGCTCCTTTTCGAGCGGTGGGCCCTATCAATGCGTTCAATGTAGATCCTATCATAGGTGTGTAGTTTGTACGAGGTAGAAGGACACAAAAATAAAATAGTTACCACGTATTTTCTTTTCATCCAAATAATCCAATCTACTTAAATTAGAACTGATACATTATTAACTCATATTTTCCGTTTATAATTATAAGAATAATCTTGGACCCCCCCCACTCCTAATAGGGATGGATTATTCAAAACTGATGGCTCGGACATGAGAGCTACCCCATTGCCAAAATTGGCACTATATCCTTTCCTCTCATAAGTTTGTCAAGTTTACATACGCAATCGATGTTTCAGATTTTCTCCTCGAAGACATCTGAAGTTGTGGTTTCACACCAGGTAGAGACATTCAACATATATCCTCAGGAAGGATGGGTGGAACAAGACCCCAAGATGATCATGAATGCGGTGACGCAATGCGTGGAGCGGGCAGTCGAGGCGCTGGAAGCCAAAGGAATCCCCGCGTCGGATATCGTCGCTGTGGGCGTGACGAACCAACGAGAGACAACAATTGCGTGGGATACCGTCACCGGCGAACCTTTGCACAACGCGATAGGTCAGTTCATATAATATTAAGTTATTGATCTGATAGTCTTTCTCTGCCACAGAAGTTCGTTTTTATTTTGTATTGCTGAAATAAACGTTCCAGTTTTTGGCGTATGTCTGTACGTTATTTTTTAAGTTTTTTTTCTGGCTTTTTAACACGCTTCTTAGCAGTTTACCTGGGAGGATAGTTGAAGGGGTATCCACTTGTAAGTCCGTCGAATTATTCCTTCACTCTGCGCTTATCTTTTAGTTTTGGGTGACGAAGTTCCTTCCAAGACCTACTTCACCACACTACTGATTATCATTACATAAGACTTTCCCGTCTCACAAATAAAAAATAGCACGCCTACTATTTGAGATCCCCCAGGGGAATTACATCTAGTAAGTACGTGTTTGGTGAACACGGGGCCCCGAGCTGAGTCTGGCATTACTTCCACTTACTTGTGCTAGGCTCCTTCCTTTCTCTTACCTGACCTTCCTTGGTCACCTCTTGTTCTTTTCGATCCCGACGTCATTGGGGCTAGGGTTATCTTTCATTTTCCTCTTTCTTCTTCTTCTTCTTAAAAAAAAGTTTTAAGTAAAGACTTGAGATATGCTGGGATTTGAGTTTTGAGTTGTAATTCAGGAGTGTTTTTAGTGGGTATGGCTGAGTTATTCGGCGAGTCCCACACGCGGGGAGAGTCATGTTGGCTCTCCCTAGTGCGTAACTGCATTTTCCCTACATGTACAAGTTTTAAGGGCTCTAATGACCTCGATGTTGACGAGCCCTAAAGCCCCACAAAAAAAATACTATTTGAGAATGTTTGTGGCGCTTTCTAGGGGAGGGAAGACGGAAAACGAACTACGTCGGAACAGAGTTTGATTCTAGCGCCAAACAAAGGATAGGGATGACACTATTGCTTTCTTGTGCTAACTTTGCGGTTCTGCACTCTATAATAGTTCAAATTCTCACTCTAAAATAGTTCAAACACTTTTAAAAATAGTACTGCACTCTAAAATAGTTCAAAAACAATAGCACCACAGACATTCCCAAGACTTGGCGCGAGTTCAAAAGCAATATGCGAAGGTCTAATACAAACGATCATCTCTAGTATTATCAAGTCGGTCATGGTTCCTTCCTAAAAAGAAACCATTGAGAGAGCTTGTGTGTAGGAAGCGGGACGTAAATTTTTAAAAAGTAGAATTATTTGTTAGAAACTCTACGACGGATGATTCTGTGTAGTTTGGCTGGATACTCGGACGACAGAAACCGTAACTCGCCTGACAGCTGAGAAGGGAGGGAAGCTGGCGGACAGGGAGCGATGGCGACGACGTTGTGGATTGCCCTTCAGCCCTTACTTCAGCGGCTTCAAGATGCGATGGCTGCTGGACAACTGTGAAGCCGTTCAGCGCGCCGCACGAGAGGACACCTGCGTCTTTGGTACCGTTGACTCGTGGATCATCTGGGTAAACTTGACAATCAAGTGCACACTATCAATCCTGTATCTACAACTAACTACCCTTATGGATGGAAGAGTTCGTGGTTTCCCTGATAGTTAATAATACCGGAAGTCAGTGGTAGATTTTGGTGTGGATTCTCTCCCCTCCCCAAAAATGAGTAACAAAATAATATTTCAGTTTGTAGCAAAATAAATTATGTTTTGTGCACGGGTACATTTTGGCATTGCATACCAAAAAATATATTACAGATCTTTAATTGCCTTAAATGTAAATCATTTTAAAAATATTTTTCACATTCCCATTCCAAAAAAAGTGGATCTGAATTTGAACATATTTTGTTACACTCATTTCCCAACATGTCAGTGCAGAGTAGGAATGAAAGTGTTGTAATTTGTTCGTGTTGTTGTTTCTCTGGAGAAGATGGAATTATATTTTTATTGGTAAACAATGTTTTTGTTTTTCAATGAGGACGGGCTAGTCCCACTATGTCTGGGCCATGATCAATATTAGAGATCCACCTGTGTATTAAACAATACATGCATTGATGGTTTACATTCATGTATTATAGTTTAAGCTGCAACAATACACATTTAAAGTTAAATGTTTTGCATGTTATAGTATTTCACCTCATGATCTCAGATATAATTAAATTTTCAAGAAATTATTTTTTCTTCACTTTGGGTAATTGATTGACTCAATAATTGCCTTGGAATAATACAAAATGTAATAATGGCAGAAAATTTGATATCATTGAATAATAGTGTAATAAAATGTTTCTAGTGTCCTGGGTTCACTTTACTCCAACATACACTGTATGTGCTATATTTTAAGATTTGTCAATAAATGCATTGTATTACCATATTGAATTACACAGTGGTAGTCCAGTCATTAGGAAAGTAATCTAGGCAAATTCAGGAAACAATATCGAAGTTTTTTCTCATTCGCCCTTATCTTTTCGGAGGTGCTGAATCCTAATTTCAACTTCGCTTGTGCGTTTTGGGAAAAATTCGAAAAATTTCGAAAAAATGCTCTTTTCATAGTTTTTGTTTTGTCGACTTGCGCTTAAGTTCTTTGGAGGAAAAATAAACAATAAGACGCATAATTTGAAGTAAATGTAATGTAATTTATTTTGGTACCGCGCACTATCCTCTAAAAGTGTCTAATTTACGAGTTAAAAGCTAAAAATAGAAAATTATATTTGGGGTCCATTTCGAAAGTCGGGTCAAAATTCTCCGCGCTCTAGCCCAATATCTGTTCTTCAGACGAAAAATCCGAATCTGTAGCATATTTAATGTACATTATATTTGCATGCGGGTACTTTTCCCCAGAAACCTGTGCGTTTCGAGTTATAAACAAAAAACTAAAGAAAAATAAATAAATAAATTTATTGTCAAAAAACAGTACAAACTGCGTATGACCACGTGGAGGGAAAAAAAACTAATTTACTCTCCGGAAGCAAGCAAGGGACCATCCCATCAATTCCGATCAAGGGCCCTAAGGCAGAGGCGGATTCAAAAAATTCAGCAAAAATTCCTAGATAAGATAAAAAGTTAGCTGCGAGTTATAATACTAATAGAATGTCAATATGTTTGTAATTTTAAGCAAAAAATTACATGTACAAGTTATTATCGAACTATAGATTATTCTGAGTATAGTGTTTAAAAATCATAAGAATTGAAATAACACTAAATTCACGATTTATTGTTACAATAGACCCGCCCCTAGACAAAGCCTAGAGAACCTGTATGATAAATCCGCCTCTACCCGAAGGAAAACCGGAGAAAAACCCGGGCCAGGATGGGAAAACCCGGGCCAAGTTTTTTTTTTTAATTTTTCCCAATACGCACAAGCTTTGCTATGTGGCAAAGTTAAATTCGGATTCAATGCCTCCGAAAACATAAGGAACTATTCAGAAATAGCTGTTTTATTTTTTTCACATCGAACTACCGACTGAACTTTGGTTAAATTTGATGCTCATAACTTTTTTTTAAATAATTCAGAACCTGACTGGAGGAAGGGATGGTGGTTTGCACATGACGGATGTGAGCAACGCATCAAGGACCATGTTGATGAACTTGGACACCTTGCAGTGGGATCCTGAACTTCTTAAGTTATTCTCTTTCTTTTTTAAATTTATCTACCCTTTTAACTTTCCCTAATGTGAATCATTTTGCACTGAATTTTCCAAAACGTTTTATATCCCCAGACACTGAGGAAATCTGGGCTCCCATAATAAAATAAAGTAATAAATAAAATAAATAAACAATAATACCATCTGTCACTAAACTGGTTCCTTATTTAACCGAATTTAGTCCCCTTTCAAGTTTAGTCTCCGCCACCCTTAGAAGACGAAACTGGTTTTAAAAAAATGAAATTATGCAAAATCAAGGTATATGCTCATTCACAATTCTATGTGAAATGGTTGGCTCTGGTAAGTATAATTATAAGGATTTTAAAATGTTCAGTTAACTGGCTTAGTTCAACTTCCCCTCTTTTCCAGATCCATAGGATTTCGGGTTTACTTCGAATTCTCGTGACTGCTCTATTTCCATGTGTCGTACTAATTTAGAAATCGCAGTTTGAAATTCGTGTCAAAGCTTTTCGATCGTTCGTAGTGTTGTAGAAGATCCCCGAATCTCGACAGAATCTTGTTGCCTGGACGGTCAGTACGGTTGACGCAATCGGTCATTCCTAGACGACATGAACCAGTTTGGTTTTCACTTCGAAAGAGCATCAAATCCCTCCCTCATCCGGAAACATGTGAGGATCGTCCATTACTCAGCATTTCTTATTATTTCAATAGTTTCCTCTGCATAAAAAGTTACGTCTTTTGGCGTTGCGTTACGTACACGACTTGTGTTCACTTAACTCAGTTTCATCCACGAAACTTTGAATGAGCAGCTTTTGCTTCGTAAACTCCAAATACAGCGATTGTCCGTATTTTTCGAAGAAAAGTCAACTATATTCGGGTAAATATGGTATTACACTATAAATTCATCAACTGAGCGACATACTTTGTGTATTGTAATTGGAAGCTCGCCAATGAAGTGACGACCTGTCACTAGAAAGATGTCTGAGCTCTGAAATTCATGCCCACGAGACCGGCCGACCCAAATGAGGTCAAACCAGAGGGAGAAAAATTCATGAAAAATGTCTGTAACTATTAAGATTATGAGAGTGGAATTGTTTATTAAGAACTTCAAAGCTCTGAAACGTCGTTTGTTTGTTTTATTTTCTTTTTCCAGGGGATGGGTTATATTACTGCATAAACATCTTATAAAATGTATTTAGAAGAATTCCTAACAGCATTTTAGTCAGTAAAAACGTCGACCCTTCAGACTAGTATTTGCATTGAAGGCGAGAGTAGATCTTGTCTAGGTAAATTAGCTCTTGTCAACATAGACCTTTAGTATATGTTAATGCAAGACATTTATTTTTAGGTGGTATGTGCAAATTTGTATAAAATATGCAAACGACTCTCTCACGTTGTGTCATCTTAATTCTTTAGAGCTTAATCGTGGAAATATGCACAATATACTTCTTGCTAGATTGAGATGAATACAGAGATGCATGGATGAGTTTATGGTATTTCACTGGCCTATGGTATGCAGCGTTGCATCCTAACTACCAGTGGAAAATTTGTCTATTTATTCTGTATGTTTCATTCTTTCAGATTTTTTGATATTGATGAGAAGATACTGCCAAATATCTACAGTTCCTCCGAGGTCTATGGATCTATAGCAAGTGGCCCTTTAAAAGGAGTACCTATATCTGGGGTAATAAGATATTGTATTATAGATCAATCAACGAGTTTACATAAACTCTTAATTTTAAGTTTTACGTAAGTGTCCACCCATAAATTGCGTAACCCAAAATTATAATTTTCTAAAACTTCCCTCCCCTTTATAACTCATCTGTAACAATATCCGTACCCCACAATAATTGCGTAACTCTACCCCCCCTCCTCCTCTCCTCACGTTAATAAAAGTTTTTGTGAAATGTGAGTTCCTCGTTACTCCGTGCCCTTACTAAGTACATGTATTTCAGTGTCAACATATAATAAGGTTAAAAGCGTCTTTTAAAACAAACCTATGAAACTGCGTTTCGTATCACCAAGGCTAACACCCCCCCAAGCCCGCCGTAACGCAATGTAACGATATCAGGAAACTGCACTTTCCCCCAGGATGTGTTACGTAAGTTATGGAGGACCTCTAGAGCCACATGTTTCTGGATGGACTTCTTTCTGTGCCGCAGTGCCTGGGCGACCAGCACGCTGCCTTGGTAGGCCAACGCTGCATGCAGCGAGGTATGGCAAAGTCTACTTACGGCACTGGGTGTTTCTTGCTGTACAACACCGAGAACCAAAAGGTGATGTCATCTCACGGACTGCTAACGACAGTGGCGTATAAGCTGGGCCGCGAAACCCCGCCTGCGTATGCGGTGGAGGGCTCCGTGGCGGTGGCAGGCGCTGCGTTGCGCTGGTTGCGAGACAATGTGCCCCTGCTGGACGACGTGGCCCACACGGAGGCCATAGCGGACGCCGTTCACTCCACCGAAGACGTGTACTTTGTCCCCGCTTTCTCCGGACTTTATGCTCCCTATTGGCAGCCCGACGCCAGAGGGTAAGTGCCCCTCCTACTCTCACTCTTTAAACAGAATGAGTGTGCACTGATTGCAGATTCTCTTTAGTCGGCCTTTATTCAAGTTACATTAAGTCTTTGAGGCCTTGTGAAAAATTCCCACATCCATAATAGGTATGTCTTTTATCTTTATATTGTCGTTGCTAAATTTTATTTCTATATACCCCCTAGTAAGTCAAGACCTCAAGTCCTAAAATACCTGACTTTGTATTAATTGATATGAAACCATTAGTGATTCGAGTACATTGCTGTGCAGGGTGATCTGTGGACTTAGCGAAGACAGCGGGCGTGCTCATGTCGTGCGGGCAGCACTGGAGGCCATCTGCTTCCAAACGAGAGACCTCTTGGAGGCCATGGCGGCCGACTGCGGCACAATGCTCACGCAGTTGCGTGTGGACGGGGGCATGACGAGCAACTCGCTGCTTATGCAGTTGCAAGCAGACCTCGTCGGCGTTACTGTGTGTAAGCAGCAAGAATTTTCATACCATGGAGGAAATCTTCGATTCATACCACAGATTCCATCAATTAAATTGTAATATAATCTTTTCCCCACAGTCGCGAATGGTTGCAGAAAAGGACAAGAATCGGAAAAAGATTAACGCATTGTTCCTTTTTGGTTTTATAGTTAATATCAATAAAATGTCAGTTCATTGGTTTTCGGGGATAATTTTTTAAATTTAGATATGCTTCTGCTTCATATTGTCATCGGAATTTGATTTGTTTTTAATACAATTTACTGTCCTACTTGTAGATCTTAATTTGAAGGTCCTATGATGTAAAAGATCTAATTGAGTAAAAAGTTACAACATATCGAAATATATGTCTGTAGAAATTGAACATTATTGTTACATATTCTTTGCTTTTTGTTATGAACTCAAATAGAATGGAAATCAATTCCCTATCACTCGAATTGTAGGCAGTGTCTCATATTCAATCACAAGTTTGAAAAAACAAAGAGATGGAAAACTGTACTTAATATATTTTTGTCATTGTTGAAAAGCGTTCATGGTTGACGTCTCCATTCATGTGCTCAGTGCGTCCACAAATGGCTGAAACAACATCGTTAGGAGTGGCAATCGCTGCAGGTTCTGCCGATGGGGTTGCTGTTTGGGATGCAGATGCCATTCAACCTGTTCCTTGTGATGAGTTCAAACCCAGGACCACACAAGCAGGTAAAACAATGTTCCAATGATGCAGATTGTAGTGTGGTTTTCATTGAACATAATATAAGAGAAAACAAACAAAAATCTCTAAAACAAACTGTTCTTGATATATTTTTAGTTTCTTCGTGTTTATGTAGATCATGATGTTTAAAATTATCATTGGACTCTTAATCAAGCAGCTAAAAATTGCCTTGATAACAACAACCAAGATAAAAGAAGTGACTGTTATCAAACCATCTACTTTTGCTTGTTTCGTTATGGAAGCTACAATAACCGATGCTTTTTCCACTAACTTATTTTTTTTTCCCCTCTGGAACATGTTGTGGATAAATTAAAGAGCTTGATAGGCTCAGAATTAAATTTGTCACATAATTGGAGCCATGTTTGAGTTGTGACATGGAGATATGGCAATAAGCTCCCTTAAAGCATAAATTTCTTCAAGTATTCATCCCATCAATTCCAATTAAGGACCCAAATGCAGTGATGGATTTATATTTATGAAAGAAGTTATTTAACAAACAGTTATCAATGAATTATTTCCTAAGTGAATTGTAACTGTTAAATTTGACATTCATAATAACAATGACACTCCCATCCCGAGACCCGAGCTTAGTAGATCTTTTTTGAGAAAATAGGTCTGTAGGTCCTCCAAGACATATTCTGTACTGTTACAGTATTGCGAGTTTTTATAAGTGAATGTGTTAACATAGCAGTATTGTATTACAGTGACAGTATTGAAAGCTTTCATAAGTGAATGTTTTATTTTGCTAATGTATTGTGGGAGAAAACTAATTTGACTATTTACTTTGTTTCAGAGAGGGATGCAAGATATTCAAGGTGGAAAATGGCAGTTGAGAGAAGCTTAGGTTGGAGTGTTCCTGAATGACAAATAATATTAGGATCCAGTCATCACATTTCACAGAGAAGAATGCTTTAAAAGTGTTTAATTGCTGATAAAATTACAGATAGGAGATATAAAGCTAGTGGGTAATGTGCAATTGAATAAATACACTTAAACACTGGTGAAAATCAGTGGTGCTAAGACAAGAAGTTAATGGTCAGTTTATTCTGGAAACATTTGTGCAGGATTCCTCGTCTGTATGAGATATTTAATGGAATTTAATATTTACTCATGAGACTTCTGTTAAGTTTGAAATAGATTTAGTTTTAACAGTTAAATCATAATGTAGATATTTTATATATTGTTCCATTTAAAAATATTTTTGTTTTTGTAAACATATACATCAATTATTTTCAGGAGATTCTATCTTGTTATTTTTGTGGTAATTTTTTGCAAATTCTTATGCAGATAAATGTTTAATTATTTGAATTGTGTAGTGTCTTGTTTACTTAAGGTTATTGAAACTTTAAGTCAATGTATCTGTGTGGATTGTTTTGTGCGGCAGTGTGAACAGTTGATGTTTAAATTTCAGCGATATCTACCCTGAAACACCTTGATCCATTCTGCGTGTGTTTCGGCGTGCATCAGTCATTCCAAAATTTCAAATGATTGAAGTGTGGTGCTGGTCAATTCACCTCCTCATTCTGCTAATAACTTGTGTTTCAAGTAAACTATTGTGGCAACTGTTACAACTGTTTGTATGTTGTATTCTAAACGAAGATTCTTTTTTAACTGTTAAAAAATTATAGAAATTAAGTGTACTTATCATCTGTTATTGAAGTTTTCATTGATTTTTATGCTGTTTTGTTAACTTCAAGTGTTTCTGCATTACTTGAGCCAACATCTCTACCATTTGTCTTCCGCATTCAAGAGATATGGTATCCTCAGGTCCAGAGATTCTAATTTCATCTTTATTATACAAGTATTCAAGAACTAAAAACAGGAGAAAGGATGCGTGTTTGTTAAAATGTTGTGTCTAACTAGATGTCACATAAAAGCAAAGAAAACTGTGACAGAACTATACATATCTTAATGTTTCATTGAAGTGGACTGTTAATTATTACGTCCTGTATATCTTTAGTATTTTGTATCTAGTTTCTTTAACTCTCATGTGTTAGTGCAGTGATGTAAATAAGATTTTTGTGGGGCAGAATTTAGAAGAACACAGTGGCTTAAGGTATTACATCTGCATTGACTGAAGTCAAGTTGCCAACTATTCACGAAACTTGGAAATATTCACCAAAGTACTTCTTATTAATTATTGTACTGATTTTTTCTACTGGATGAGGACAATTATTTTGTTATTCCAAAACTTGATAATAATTTTGGTTTTTGTTTAACACTTTCTTTGAGAAGGGTTGCACTGTCTTCAGTCACATGATGCAACTGTCACTTTCATTAGAACAGTATTTTCCACAGTTTTTGTGGAATTATTGTCGTAAATGCCCCATAAGGTATGAAAATCTGGCATTCTTCTTTCCATTCGCTATGTTTTAGTAGGGTTTTTTTTCGCAATGTTAAGCCGAAACTTTTGGCAATATCAAAGAAACATAAGTCCATGAAAGTTTCTCCATACAAGCCCATAGTAATTTAAAGTCAAATAATTAAAAATTTTGCTCCGTAAACGTATGAACATTCATTGCCATTGGATGGAGAATGGTTCAAACTGTCATTTAAAAATTTTTTTGAAGGTACTTAAGTCTAGTTGCTCTGATGGATATAATACTTTACAAATTAGAACTGAATGTTAGCTATTGCCATAGATATTAGTCAAATGTTATAGTCATTAAGACTTAATTTAATTTAAAATGAAGTAAAGTATTAGTTACCTGTTAATGTAGAGAGGGGATCAATTTCCTTGTATCCCCTCCGAACCTCCAAATTTTACTATTGTACTAATGTTTCTGATAAGTTGGTACACCTTTTAAATAGTGTAACATAGTTATTATATTTTGTTATTAATTATTTTTGTGCGTATTAAGTTTTCAGATTTAAATGTTTATATATTCCATTTCTTTTGTTTGTGATGAAATATATTGTTAGAGAGTTTTCATGGAATATCTTTAATGTTGATACTGTTTTGAAATTTGTATTGACAATAAAAGTTATTTCCTTATTTTTTGCTTCATGAGTATTCCAACAATTTGCTGTACATTTTAATTTAAAACTTGTTGAAAGGGATGAGAGTCAATTGTAATGATTTTGATTAATTTGCAATCCACTGATGAACTAATTGCCTGTTAGATATAAGTCATGGCATGCAAAATAAGAAGGGACCCTCATCTTGACAAAATCTACAAGCTATTTGAAACATGTCAGGATCTTGACATCTCACCATGAATTCAAGGTTCATAACACTATCGCCACAAATTGCTGAATATTCAGGCACCAAGTAATTGCGCCACCTGCTCTATGAGGTACCATCTGAATGACATGCGTGCTGCTTAATTGTGAATTGACAAATTAAATATTACATTACTTTGTAGTTTAGTTAGTTCTGGTTTAATGAGCCTTCTCAAATACACAACTTGTGCTTGCTCTTTACTCACTTAACAAGTAACTAGTAATGCTGTATAACGTACTTTTTTCCATTCAAATTTTTGTACAGTTTTGTCTTCAGTCACTCCTCCTCCGATTTTTTTGTATTCAATTAAACAATAAACGTCCACTTTCTCCAAACAGGAATGTCATTGCTGTTAGCACTGTCTTTGTTGGAAATTATTTCTTTAACAGACTTATATAATTCAGTAGACTAGGGGTGGATAGACTATGATTTCAAGTGCAGGAGAGGTGATAAGGAAAGAATATAGTCTTCAAGATGATGTATTGTGCAAAGTACCCCATCCTCTGAAAATTCTACAGATAATTGAGAATTTTAGTTTTTGCATCTTCTTGTACTTTGATTAAAGTGTCTAAAATGTTACCATGAATATTGATGAAAGGGTCTGAAAATTATAGATCGTCCGTCCTTATCTGGTCTCAGTTTTTCGGAAAACAGCAGTGTCGCGTTCCTGACTACTAGCAGTTGACCGAATCTCAGATGTTGTCTGAACCCAGAGTGCTCATACCAAAAAGCAAAAGGGCAGGATCCAAAAGGCTTTCTGCTTACAGGCCAATGGGGATGTTAACACAGGAAAACAGTATGATCCTGAACAGAATAGAAGCATGCTTCAACAAAAATGCATCTTTCTCGGACCAGCAGTTTGGCTTTGGGTGAGGAATGTCAAACACGGATGCAGTCCAACAGGTTCAGTTAGGGACTAAAAGGTTTAAACTGTAACCTGACCCTGGTTGTTTCTGTGTAGTGATTAGTCTAGATATAAAGAAGTATCTTACTCGGAAGACATCTGTTCGATCACTTGAAGGACATATTCCGTGGAAATTACTGCGGGTTGAAACCAGTTATTTAGAAGCTGCCAGTTACCTGCTGGTAGAAACGGAAAATAGTAAAAATAGAGTTATCATCCGGCATTGGGCAAGGATCAGTTCAACGAGGCATATTGTGGAATAGTAAGAAGACCTTCTGCGCTTACATGTTCCAGAGGGTGATAAGGTTGAGGATTACACTAATACAGCTATGGCAACAGTTACAAGTACCACAGAATAATTGGAATGGATATGTAATGAAATTTTGGAAACAGTTGCATTGTGTACAAAGAGTAGATATAAAGTGAAAGTATGACCTATCCCGACTGGAAATTGACAGACATGCCATTTATTTCCATTTCCTTTTTTGCCTCCTGGCTACCTTGTGTTTATAGCAAAGCAATACAAGGTTTCATTATGGTATTATTCTGATTTATTTCAGCCCTGCACTGCGCAACTTAGCCGCCATTTAGGTGTTAACCGTCCCCTCTGCGTGGAGGCGTGAGCAATCTGCTATCTTTCTATCCATATTGTTCCATGTTCTCTTTTATATTCATTAATTTACTGACATATTCTTCAAATACTTCATATATCTTACTACTTCCTATTAATTTTGGCTTATATTCAACATTTATTGTTTCATTCCGCATATATTCTGCTATAAATTTCGCCCTTCTCCGTATATTTTGCAATCCCACAAAAGTTGTTCTTGGGTCTCTTACCCTTCTCCACATACACATTTTTCATTGTCTAATTTTTTCCCTATTTTCTTTAAATATTTCTTAAAATTACCATGGCCAGTTGGAAATTGGACAAGATATTTTCCTGACTTAAACCATTCTTTATTTCTTTCCGCATATGTAACTTCCTTAATGTAATCAAAAGTTACTCTTCCCTTTTGTCTTTCACACCACCTTGCTTGCCACCCTATAAAGAGTTTCATCAAATTTCAGAAGATCCTTCGCTACCTGGATGTATGCATCGATAAAAAATAGTTTCCGGAAGCACATCAATAATGTGTCAGTCAAAGCAGGTGGCGCTGGTTTTGGCAAAGTTCTCAAACATCTAATGCCAAATACCGGAGGACCGAAACAGGAAAGAAGATTATTACTGTCCAGCGTGGAACATTCCGTGTTACTCTATGGGTTACCAATGTGTGAACTCCATACCCACACAAGTTAAGTGGAACATAGCGCATAAAGAAAAATGGTATAAAGAGTCACTAGTGGATATCGACAGGAACAGTTTGTCTTGTCTGGCATTCTACTCATCTGGCTACTAGCCAAAAAAAGGCGAAAATTCGGAAGATACAAAAACTATCAGACACAGACAAAGTTATTCGGCAGAAGATTAAAGAAGAAGCTCGCAGATATTTGAATAGGGAGTGACAAGCCGAATGGGACGCGTATCTGAAAGACCGACAGACTCATTCGCTGATCCCTAAGATTAAGGACTAGTGCAAGCGACGGCATGGACTACTACCTCACGCAAGCCATCAGCGGATATGGATGTTATGCGCGTACTCGAACAATATGCACAGGAGAATGAACTCGAGCTGCGGAGCAGAACAGGAAGACATGTGCTTTACGTATCTCTACACGTGAAATGGCACGCATGGCGACTACTACATCATGATCTATATTATTCTCCAACCTGGAAACACGATCACCCAGATGATGGAAAGCCATGACATTTGGGACTAATTGGCGTGTCTTATTCGACACATCATCACGAAGAAGAGGGAGAAGGAGGAATAACTGAAAAGCAGAGGAGAAGAGTGAAGTTCACTGAGAGGTAAAGAGTGAAGTTCCTCTACCCCTAATCCTGATGTCTGAGTAAACGCGCTGAAGCGACGCAGGAGTAGAGAAAAAAACACCGAGGAAATTTTCATGAATCGGAACAAACCCCACCGAGGAATACCGACGCGGTGTCGGTGGATATCCTTTTGTCGTACAGTTGGTGGTACTGGTGATGAGCTTGCTCCTCCCTCGTGCAACAAAATATGATATTTGACCCCACGTTCTGACTCGTAGTTCGTCAAGTTTTAATCATTCAGATTTTCTTAGAGTTTTATTAGCTAAAATATGTTAATGAACTGAAAATACTCAGTAAAAAAACCTAATCAGACCATATCAGAAGAGGTCAATAAGAAAACGATCGGCGGTTGAACTAGAGTAAGAAATTCTCGACGTCCTTCCAACTGCTACCACCCGGTTAGACCAACGACACAAGCACCACCCCAACTCTTCACTCAGAATAGGTTTAGTGTGTTAGATGACATGTCCCTGTTTCCTCCCTTACCTACTCGTTTCATCCCCTCCCGTCCTGTACCCAGACCTGTTCACACACCACCCACTGGTAGGCACAGCCGCCCAAAATCACGTAAAGTAGTGCTATACAGAGATGATACCAACACTTCCACGCAGAAATCAAACGTGCTCATACTAGCTGATTCGCACGGTCGTCAGATGTCCTCCGTATTGCGTGGATTGCTTCCTAGCCAGTTCTCAGTCTCCGGTTTCTTTAAGCCAAACGCTCGTTTGGCTGAAGTTATTCGAGAACTGGACACTTACACTCAAAAACTCTCAGAGCGGGACACAGTAATCATAGGTGGGCAGAACGATATTACCTTGGGTGGTCATTTCAACGCGTCTGAACATCTACAAAAACTAAAATGGCCTCCTTGCACACGACCATAGTGCTCTCTAGACTGCCTCCACGCTTCAACGTTCCACAAATAAACCACGAAATTAACCTGGCAAACATCACCTGGCAGACACAAAAGGCACATTTTTTTATTTGCAACCACACCTGACTACCAAGGACTTTACCCAGCAAGGTTTACACTTGAAACAGCACTTCGGTTCTCTCCTAGCTTCACATCTGACCTCAGATCATCCACCTGCCCCACTACCCACTCCTACACCTCCTCCTGCACCTACCTCATCTCCTCCACCTCTCTCTGCTCCTACCTCATCACCATCTCCTCTTCTATCTCCACACCCATTTCTTCTCCTTTCCCCGTTCTTTCACCTACTGCTTCCACATCTCGCACGTCCTCATCTATTCCTCCTGCCGCCCCCATACACAGTTACAACTTGCGCTCAGGAGTACGATGTGGTACTCGAAGGTGACAATCGCGTTCAGGTGCAGTGTGCG